>JZKD02S2233997.1:350440-371478 GCA_000966675.3 Picea glauca
AGCATATGGGCCACAAGCTGTGGTAATATTTATATGCCAAATAACTACTTTTTTGTGATGGGAGGGAGAGCCAAATAACTACTTTTTTGTGATGGGAGGGAGAGAAAAGAGTGAGGTTTTAGATTATTTTTTTTCTAAACTGAATTCCTTTGTGCATATGAAACATGTAGTATTTGACTATAATATGAAAGTAGTTTTATCCAGTGCCAACGCCACTTCAAATTATATACGGAGTAATTGATTAACTATTTATTAGCTAATTTTTTTAGTGACAACATGAATAATATACATTTTGCAGATTCATCCCAATATGCTAGGGGTTCCACATGCTGGTCTTCCATTTCCATCAGATGCAATTGAGGAGCCTATTTATGTCAATGCAAAGCAATATCATGGAATTTTGTGACGTGGACAATCTCTAGCAAAGGCAGAGTCTGAGAAAAAACTGATAAAGAACAAAAAGGTGAACTCTTGTGGCCATCCTTACTAATGATTACTCTTCCTTCCTGTAACATCAAAACAACTCTGTAAAATTATATTTTGATAGTTTTGTTTCATAGAACTTTTGCAAAGAGATTTTGGATTTATTGATGATTGAGATGCTTCGGTATGGTCTTTTTTGGTTTCATATTAAATAGAATTTAGTCACATTCTGAACTCTTTCTATGATAGCTATGGACTTTTCACGTTCACATGATATATACATTTTCAACATGCCAGGTGTTTTTAATGGGATACATGGCATAATTTAAGATAAACATTATGCAGATGGAGATGGCCGCATCACTGGAAACGATGCAGTTAAATTCTTCTCCTTATGTCAGTTTTCAAGGCCTGAACTCAAACAGGTAAGGGCTTCTTACATAGTGATTTTAGCTGGACTAATTTGAACTATATTGCAAATTAAGTTTATTTAAGTAAAAGCTAAAATAGAAGCCACTCCACACACCGACAATTCTATGAATTTACAAATACAATGAATACATTGATGGTAAAGAATATTTTGAGGAACTTTAAGAAAGGATAAATTTATACAGAGTTAAACAAGGTTCAGTTACTATTATCTAAAAGATAAGAATTTACTCAAGCTAGTTTTCATTTTGTGCAACTTAATTTTCATAACTTTCAAAGCAAGTTGCCTCTGTCAATAGATGGGATGTGCAATGGCTTGTCCAAAGATTCATAAGTAGTGTGCACCCCCACTCCCCTGCCTAAACTGGCTTGAATATATTGGGGGTTGATAGCATCTTTATAGATATTCAACAAAAAATCATCACTATCTGCCATAGACACGTACCTTTCCCAAGCCGTTAATAGTCGATACCACTATCATGACTTGATGCAAAAAAGAACCATACCTCTGGACACAAACTAATCATCATTGGAAATAGGGAGAGGCGCAGAGTCTGTGTTACCATTGATAAAGAAGGGTTGAACATTTGGTGTCTTCCTTCTAGTTATGGCTTTTGTTGGAATGCAAATCTATCTTTTCATTTCATTGATATCTGCACGTTGTTGTTGCACCAACTTTGTTAGGTTTCCCACCTCCCTTCCCATTCCATCAAGATTCTTCTCTGCTTCGAATTTCCAGGAGTTTTTCTAAACAAAAGTTCCAATGGCATCATGGGCCACCTCCAACATTTTTCCATACAGGTTGTTCTTGAGCCCCAGATATTGAGGATTGGAATATTTTTACTAGTTGCTCCCAGTGGCCAAACATAACATCTAATATAATGAATTTGATCTCCACAATCAATTGATATAAGTGGTGTCTCTCTGTTGTGTAATCTGTTGTGTAATTGGGATCAACAGTTTGTGATATATCCACCTACCTCCAATAGCTTCCTTCCTTTTGAGTCCTCTTACCTACTTCTCTATCTACATTCCATATTTGGCAATAACTCTCTTCCTTGCCATTTCTTCCCTTCCCATTTCACTTGGACTTTATTAGTTGGGGAAGGGTTGGAAGATTCACCCTATTCCATCTTCTTTCCACTCTTGAAGCCTTACTTCACCATACGTTTTTCACATAAATCATTTCCAAACGCAGCTAGGATAAAATTTAGACCCAAAAACGTTTAACTAAGAGCACCTTGGAGGCATCAGGGTAGAATTTTAAGCTAGGAAAACACTTCCCCATGTCAAAGAAAGATGGAAAAGAAAAAACTAAGAGCCTCCCTCTTTCTCTTAAATGCACATAAATTTGTAGAATGTAAATCAATAGCGCTGGTTGTGCAGCGTTTAAAGACAAATAGCCTACATGATACCTCAAGAATGAAGGCTACTAGGGCAATAGTGCTAGGAGATTCCCTTGGATTTCTCAATCTAATTTTGACTAGGAATGCAAAAAGATAGACTATATTAAGTTAAAGAGAAGCTCAAACCAAAAATTTAACATGAGAAATCTAGACACTTTGCAATAGAAAAGGCGTTTGAACTTTGAACTCATCTCCTAATCTCCATACCATAAACCTCATCGATATGATTCCTCAATGAGTATTTCACCTTCCCATAATCTATAACAATATGATTCTTGCAAGGTGAGATCATCATGAAGGGATTTCATCTACTATTGGACAACTTTTTACTCCAGGGGTCTATCATGGAATTAGTCAATTGCATTATCTCCCTTATTCTTTCTTGATTTCCTAGCTCTGAGGTGGCTTGCTTTGATGATCCTGCTAGTACTTGGTGATAGCTTCTCCACCTTTGTGTTGATACTATGGTAGCTGCGGGAGGTATTTACCTCCATGTGTAAACCTAATGAGAATAGAATACTCCGGGAAGCAAGAGAAACCCTAATGAGTTGGCTAATAAGCCTAGAAGACTTGCTGGCTCAAGAAGATAATTTATATTAGGTTATTAGCCTCCAAGAGAAGAAGTCAACCATAAGAAATAATAATATACTGAACAGATAGATACCCAGAATGAGAAGCCGGCCCTGGCAGTTAGCCAAAATTACTATAAATACAGGAGGTCAGTTCTCATTCTGGCAGGTAGTCTCAGAATTGCAGAGCAACAATGGGTGCGCATTGTAGTGCCCAATCTTGTGCATAGGTTTGGAGGAGAGCTATCGTTGCAGTTGATGCAGCTAGCAGTTATGCTTGGACTATCTCTTGGCTAGGGTTTGGACTATCTGATCAACTCTTGTTGGTGCTCTATCCTTGGTGAAAGGTGCGCTACCCTTTGCTTGTCTATCTAGCCTAGGGTTTGCTTCCGGAGTGATTCTCTGTCAAGGTTAAGGTGCTTGGAGGGTGGCTTCGGCCTATGGTTGGGTGACAATAGTGATATTGTCAATGGTAAAACGAGCACATCCACTTATATTCTAATAGGTTATGGGCCCAAACCTCATTCATTCAGTCTAACCGCTGGAAGGAAACATAGCCGTAAGGATATTAAGCTCGTTGAAGAACTGCCACTAGGGTTTCTAGCAGGAGTAGTCACCATAGCACTGCCACTAGGGTTACTAGCTGGTGCAGTTGCAGAAACCCTAATCCTCTCGTTGAGGCACCTTAAATGAAAGGATTGACCTAATCTCCGGATAGATCAGGGCGCCCTAGCCTAGTGCATCTTCTGGTACTCTCAGCAAGCCAAGACGTAAAGTTTGAGTTTTTGGTCAGATCTAGTGCTGACCAAGTCAAAGCAGCCATGACTTACTCTATGAAGTCAGAGAACAAGTTAGATGGATCTTCTAACTTCAGAGCATGGAAGACAAGGATTGACCTCATCCTTGCCAAGAATAAAGTGATGGATATCGTGAAAGGAAAGATCTTGAAACCAGAGTTTGAAGAAGGGAAAGAGAAGGAACCACATAACGTTGCAATCATGGAGAAGTTCAAAGATGGTGACATCAATGCTATGAGTATCATAGTGGAATCTATAAGAGATCACTTGATACCCTACATCTCCCATCTTGACTCATCAAAGAATATGTACGATGCCCTAACAAACCTCTTCTCAGTCAGAAACATTGGACAAGTAATGAGTCTGAAGAATGAGCTCTGTGTCATGAAGATGAATGATGATGAAAACATAACATGATGATGAAGTATATATCCATGGTAGCAACAATGAAAGGTAGTATGTGTTCAATTCGACCCTAGAAGAAGACTTCTTCGAAGAGAAGCCTTAAAGTATCTCTGGTTGTCCATCCACATCCATGATCCTAAATAAAATAAAGAAGTGGAATCTTTAGGGCATGGAATCTATAAGAAACTCCATGGACCCTAAAAGCTAAAGAAAAACATGAGGAAGAACATGAAGATTCCAAGAAAGAAGAGAAGCCTGAACAACCAGTTATTGTATCAAGAATCACAAGATTACCAGCCTAATATGAAAGCAATAAAGAAGAACTAAAAGTTGTAATGAAGAACACTGTACGTAAGACTTATGAATGAAAGCATTGCAAGATTTAGAACTAGAGGTTCTCCTAGACAGAGGGAGAATACTATGATGATTGCTCATTCTGGTAAACCAGACATACCTCTACATGAGTCATTATATCATCCATGGGTTGGAGTGCTACATCAAGATGAATGCAAAGACTATTCTCCAGAGTAATTGAACAACGAGCGTATGAAGAGCAACCTCAAGACTTTGAGGCATACTAGAAAGAGACCCTTGAATGCAGATGGAAGAAGATAACTTGGTGGAGAACCTCCATTGCATAGCAGAAGTGTGATGAAGATTCTCTATAACAAAGATATTATATTAGAATGATTACTCAGTAGATTAGATCTCATGATGACAGAAGAAGTGCCACATGGATATGTTCCAGTGTTCCAACAATGATATACTTTATTGATCAGAGCTACATGAAGCCTTTAGAGAAAACCAGTGCTCTAGAACAAAGTACATTTGAAATCAAGCATTACATTATCCGTGATGAAGTTCAGAAAGGAGAAAGAGGTTCTCCATTATATGTCTCCAGAGATGAGCAGATAAGCAACCATTTTGGTAAAGCTTCTATCCAAGATAAAAGAGTTTGCGTACTCAAGCTGGAGCTTGTGGAGACGACTTCCCTATTGAAAAAGGAAGAGATGACTCCCAGGTTGGGAGGGAGCACTGATATGTATTGATTCGTGGACAGTCATTTTTCAGTTCGAAAAATGGTTCGGGATGACCAGTTTTCTTTCCAGTTCGGAAAGTGAATTGAGATTTCTGACGGACAGCGATTTCCCATTGTGGTTAACATGGGAAATTGGTCTAGATTGTTGATGTATCATAGACATTGACTTCTCATTGTGGTTAACATGGGGAGTGGTCTAGGGAAGTCTCTCTTCTTGAGGGTTACTCAAGAAGATTGGCCCGCCTCGCTGGACAACGATTTATCATTGTGGTTAACATGAGGAATGGTCCATTTTGGAGGTTGATACAGGACAATTTTTTCCTCTTGTGGTTAACAGAGGAAATGCTCTGGACAGTCATTCCTTAGGGTTTATACATTCTCTCCAGGGTGCACTTTGATTAGTGTAGGAGGAATGGCCCAGGGTGGGGAATGGTCCAGGCTCAACAATCAGGGACAAGCATTCCTTGGGGTTTATACATTCTCTCTAGGGTGCACTTTGATTAGTGTAGGAAGAATGGCCCAATGTGGGGAATAGTCCAGGTTCAGAAATCATGACAGTTATTCTTCCTTGCTTGAGAAGAATAGTTTAGACAGATCATTATTGATGTTTTACTTTTTGAGGGCAAATATTCTTTCAGATCTCATAGATGTGAGTGAAAGATTGGCCCAGATGATTCAGTTTCTATCATAACATTGTTTCTGTGCAGGTTGATATCAGATGATAGTAGATGTATACTACTGTGGTGGATGTGTTCCACTGTTTGTGACTATACGTTACTGATCAAATACTCATGTGCTACTTGGTGTGGTAGTGTACCACTGGATTGTAGTTATGTACTACTATGGATACAAACAGTCATGTTCTATTTTGTTCTGATTATCTTGAAGACTATCAACATTTTATTGGAAATAATTATCAGCCAGATGAATGATGAACAGAGATTTTTCAGATAGAAAATGGTTCACAACATTTACTTTTCTAGATGAGAAGAATGACTCTTGTATCACTCTGTGGAGTGAGCATCATGTCTAGTTACTCAGATAGAGTATGGTTTCGAGACATGATGCAGCTAATGATGATGATGGTGCTCATGATCTAGTCATGATCTAGTCTATATAACTATGTTGATGCTACCAGGTGAATGGTATGTTTTGTGCTCAAGACCATTACCTGTAATACCTCCGTAGCTAGGAGGGAGTGTTGATACTATGGTAGTTGCAGAAGGTATTTACCTCCACATCTAAACCTGACGAGAATAGATTACTCCGAGAAGCAAGAGAAACCCTAATGAGTTGGTTAATAACCCTCGAAGACTTGTCGGCTCAAGAAGATAATTTATATTAGGTTATTAGCCTCCAAGAGAAGAAGTCGGCCAGAAGAAATAATAATATACTGAACAGACAGATACCCAGAATGAAAAGTCGGCCTTGGCATTTAGCCAAAATTACTATAAATACAGGAGGCCAGTTCTCATTCTGGCAGGCAGTCTCAAAATTGCAGAGCAGCAACTAGTGCGCACTGCAGTGTTGAGTCTTGTGTGCAAGTTTGGAGGAGAGTTGTTGTTGCAGCTGATGCAGCTAGTAATTACGCTTGGACTATCTCTTGGCTAGGGTTTGGACTATCTTATCAGCTCTTGTTGGTGCTCTATCCTTGGGAAAAGGTGCGCTACCCTTTGCTTGGCTATCTAGCCCAGGGTTTGCTTCCGGAGTGATTCTTTGGCAAGGTTAAGGTGCTTGGAGGGTGGCTTCGACCTATGGTTGGGTGACAATAGTGATATTGTCAATGGTAAAACGAGCACATCCACTTATATTCTATTACTTTGGTGGCCAATCATGCACATTTTCGGCCAATGTTTCTCCCTCCCTGCCTTGGTCATTAGCAACATGGTGAGATGATGCCAATGAAATTGTGTTCTCCACTAGTTTGTAAATACAAGTTGTGGAATCAATACATTATGTACTATTGAGAGAAAATAAAGGGGGTTTGGTCTAACTTTTACTTACTAATAATCAATTTCAAGTTGCAATTCCAATCTTTTCCAGAGAAGATGCACATACACAAAATAGGTGGATTGATGTAAAAGTGTGGTAAATAAGATGGACAAAGTTGCGTAATTGCTGAGAGTAGAATAAAGAAGGCACGTTCCACCCATGTATAGAGTGAAGTTGGGCTCAAATGTTATTCGTTAACGCTAATTTCTTCTCTGTGTTTAGCTTATGTTCAATATGACTTGATGCTTCAAATATTTTATATGTGTGACCCTTGCATTTGGATCTTGAATTCTCAAGTTTGGGCCATATCAGATTCAAAACGTCAGGGCTTTCTTAGCTTCAAGGAGTTTTTATTGGCAATGCAGGTTTTACTTCAGACCATCTGCTAATGTGAAATTCAATCATGTAATCATCTTATCATGGAAAATCTCTCTTATTGTTGATGAGCATATTTCCTTAGAACTGGAAATGAGATTACGTCTGATATTTTGAAGAATGCAGGTGGATATTTCTTCATATTATAAAGACATTTAGAGTCTTATAAATCAATGGGATAATTAATATGTTTATTCATTTTTTGTATACTACTTACTGTGCATTATAAAAAATGTTTGGTCATTCAAACTCGGTGAATTAAATAGAACTAGGGAATATTAGCACCCCAGTCATGGAAGGATTGGACGAACTGCTAACAGTAAAAGTAAGTATTATTTTTTGCTCTTTTGACCTTAGGAAATTTAAGTGCAGTTTTACATGCACACACATCCTTAAAATGTATATGTTTGTTGAATTTGTGAAGAGTGACAGGAAGTCGCCCATAGAAAGTGAGGCTCACTCAAATTGTAAGTGCATCATTGATATTTATATTCTAGCCTCAGTTTTGTGAAGAGTGATTTTTTTTTGTTGTTTACTTTTTCTATCACATAATTTATTTGATTGGGAGTGCATACAGACTCGTCTCCTAGATGGCAGGCACAAGCAGTGTATTGGTTTACATCAAAAAAACTCAAAGATGGTATTTTTATAGATTGCGCAAATGATGTCTTGCACAAGCATTTTATCGCTTTACATTAATAAACATAAAGAATGTATTTTTTGTGGATTGGATGAAAACAAACTTGAAAACTTTTTAACATTCAATCATAGTATCTCTATGATGGAATACTTGGTTTCTTATGTACATCCTGAACATTATAACGATCGAATAATAATAAGTTGAAATGGATATAAATTACTTACACCTATTGACAATGGGCACAATTAATGATCTTTTAATCTTAAATTCTAATTTGATGGCTAAGCATTGAAGATGCTGGCATATTCTTAGTCGTCCTCCAAAATCAATGCTTCAGATTTATTGTTCATAACTTCCTTGCATTTATGAAGGCATCCGTTAACATGTTTACTTTTTTACATTTATCTAATCACATTATAAATTTACAGTAAAAATACATAATTGCCACGTTCAAATGATTAAGGAGGATTAAAATATATGCAGGCCACGTTTATATCATTAAAAAACACTCTCACACGTTTCATTTTGGTGTCACTCATTCATTTTTTATATCTAAAAGGTCGTTTGATGCCACGAACGTTTAATATTCACCTGTCATTATCCAGAAATCATACTATACCTTCGGCGCGGGCATAGGGTAATTTCTGTCATATTATTTATGTGTTCTCTTTGTGTTAGAGTCGGCTCAATCACAACTCTTATTCTTATTGAAACCCTTTCCACGTTCTCCAGCCGCGAGTAGGCTGTGCTAGTTATCCTTAAAGTACAATAGGATAATTATGCATTATCTCACCATCGAACAATAATTATTGTTCGACGGTGAGATGATGCCAATGATTTAAACTTAATTTTAAGCATTCACAAGTTAATCTATTTTGTTGTTAAATACGTATCAATCATTATTGGGATGAATATCATGTTTTAACTTTATATTTTTATTTATTTTTACATTTTAATAGTAAACAGGTCTTCAAAATGGGTCATAGCTCTAAACCAGTGTGAGTAAATGTCAAAATGACTGAATCATGTGCCAACTTCAAATCAAATGAATACTTCCGGTAAGATTGCTTCTTACCACCAATTATCGTTCGATACACCCTTTCTTTTTCCTATTTTTTGCCATACTATAAATTGAGATTTATTGTCAGTTTATTCTATATATCAGCAGAGTACTTAAAAGTGGTTATGTACAGTTCTAATCCTCTTGGTAATATTGTCTCTTACCACCAAGTATTGGCTGGGTGAACCTACGAATGAATGAGTTTTTGTTCAGTGATTTCTACCGGATAGAGACAACAATGAGAGACAACAATGAAAGGAGCCCACAAATAGCCCTTCATTCCTCAATTATTGTTCGATATAATTGCCTTTTTCATATTTGTTTTCCATATTACAAATTGAGATTTATTGTCAGTTTATTTTGTATATCAGTAGGCTATTTAAAAGTGGCTATGTACAGTTCTTTTTCTATCATTGTTTTAGCTAGTGACAATTGTACATTCACTTTTGACATTTTTACTTGCCTTTGAGCAAAGAGATCACATAATTTGTAAAAGAACGCACACTATAGACCTTCTCTTTTTATTTTTCTTTAAGAGCCATTTTTTCCATTCATCTTTGCTTGATATTTTAGATAAAGGATAAGTCATTTAGTACCCATTTTGGACCAAATGGAATGTCCAATAAACAAGATGGTTTATTTTACGTATAATTTTGTTAAAATTTATTGCTTCTAATTTGCATTATCATGGAGAGATTATTAAGTTTTTTTTCATGGAAAAATATAGTAATTTTTTAATAAAAACAAAATTACAGTGGTAAATGTTTACATAGCTTTCTAAAATTGTCTTTATAGGCATGCAGCTTTAGTCAAAAGACTATCACCTCCTACAGATCCAAAATTTTCATATGTTGTAATATTATATATATAACATAGAAATTAATTATTGCATGAAATAAATAATAACTTTTCATTTTAAATTTTGGTTTTGCAGATCAAGTATTTTCTAGAAGATTCGGATCATCCTCAACAAATAGATCTAGATCATGATGTTGTGATGTTGAGATGGAAGATGATGCTCATGATGACACATATACAAATGACATTGATGTCATTGTCGATGCAGATGACGATGATGGCAATGATGATGATCATGATCACGATGGTGATGATGATGTTGAGGCAGTTGTTGGTAGCAGCTAGTGACATTCATGATCATATAGACTCCATCATGGATCATTTTTTATATATTCTTATAATGCCTCTTTTCATGGTTAGTATCATATGTATCATTTTCACGGCCTCCAGTACCATATTTTTGAGTTGTATCATTTTGACATGTTTAATACTGACTTATATCGTTTGGACATGACATATCATATTGACTTGTATCATTTTGACTTATGTTGATTGTTGGACATGTATCATTTTCAGATGATATTGATCTACTACATATATATTTGACTTTCACTTTTTTTAGTTATATATGATGATGATCTTATCAATATTGACTCAACAATTTTTATATATTGAAAGTGGTTGATGATTTTTGGATGCATATTTATTAAGTATGATGGTTTTGATTTATTGTCCATGATGGATGTTGTCAAATTCACTTAAATTATAGATGATGATCATGTTATAATAATTATCTTGTTATTTTATATATACTGGATGTTGTAGATCTATTTTGATGTAGATTTAATAACTATAATGATGTTGTTAATTTGTATGGATGTATGTTTCCCTAAAAAATTATTTATAAATGTTATCCTATAAAATATTTCAAAAAAAAATAAAAATCACTTAAATTATAGATATTCGACTCACTTGTTTTAATTATAGACGATGAGCATGTTATAATAATTATCTTGTTATTTTATATATACTCGATGTTGTAGATTCTATTTTGATGGAGATTTAATAACTATAATGATGTTGTTAATTTGTATGGATGTATGTTTCCCTAAAAAATCATTTATAAATGTTATCCTATAAAATATTTCAAATGCATTTATATGACTTAGTATATAATCATATAAGTTATTTAAGAGACATGATATATTTAACTAATTAAATTGAAATAAAACATATTAAATTAATAACTATAAGAAAAACAAGAAACATTTTTGGAAGCAAGAAAGGAAGCAACAATGGAAGCCAAATTGGAACCCACACCAGAAGAAAAACAGGAAGTAAAATTGGAACCCAAACCATAAGAAAAATGGGAAGCAAAACTAGAAGAAAAACTAGATGTGAAACTAGAAGCCAGACCAGAAGCCAAACTGTAAGAAAAATTGGAAGCCATGTCAGAAGCAAAACTAGAAGCAACACCTGGCGCTAAACTTGGAGTTATTCTTGGTGCCAAGCTGGAAGCAAAATTCAAATCCATATCAGAAGAAAAACGGGAAGTAAAACAGGAAACCAAAACAGATCCAAAAATGGAAGAAAAATTGGAAGGCATACCAGAACCAAAACTGGAAGCAACACTTGGCACTAAACCAGGAACTAATTCTGGTGCTATTCCTGGCGCTAAACCTGGCGTTGTTCCTAGTGCTAATCCTGGCGCTAATCCTAGTGCTATTCCTCGCGCTATTCCTGACGTTATTTTTTTGGCGCTAAATCTAGCGCAATTATAAAAAGTTCATATTGCACCCATTTTTGTGCTAGAAAAGGTGTTTGATTCATGGAGTAAAATACACTGAATTCTGACGCTATTTTAGGCACTAATTTCTTGTTCTATTGTAGTGTTTCTTCCATAATTATGATCTTTGTTTCTGATTTTCTGCTTGTTTTATATCTTCGTTAGTTATGATGATGGAGAAAATGGATGTAATGTGTGGCATCCTACTTCCCACAACATCGTCATTAACAAATATATATTGTATGGAACAACTAGAAAGGTTAGTTCAAAATCACAATGGTAGATTTGTTTGCATACTAGAGGATTCAATGTATGGCCTAATGGTATCGTGGCAACTATACAAGAGGTTTGAATCCTTCATGGTGAGCCAAAAATTTTCAATGGGTAAGAATGACTATACTGTTAATAGTACATTCACTATCCTGATGTTATTTGTTGATGATATGCTCATTGCAAGCCGAAGCGTGGTTGAGATCCGTAAGATAAAGGCTCATTTGGACAAGACATTTCAGATGAAGGATCAAGGAGCAGCAAAAAAAATTTTGATCACAAAAGTACACAGAGACGATAATAATGGAAATTTGTGGTTAAAGTTTCGTATGAACATCATGAAACTAATTAATATCCTTGTTTCTTTCATTATAATTTTTCTTCAAGTTTAGGTCATGTTTATAATGGATAAAAAGTTATGTCTCATATATTGTGTGTTAGTTCAATAGGAGGGTTTTTAGATGTGATGAAATGGTTAAGACCAGATATATCACATTCAATTGATATTGTTAGACACCTGAAAAATTTAGGTGGATCATTGAAATGGGTGCTTCCTAGTTTTAGAGGCACAAGTGTAAGCTATAATGGTTTGATTTGTTTAGTCTACAGTAATTATAATTTATATTTTGTAGGTGTTTTGGATAGAAGGATATCAAACTCAACATATGTCTCAAAGTATTGTTTTGAAAGACATGTTGGAGGTGGAGTGATTCCTTAGAAAATCCATATTCTAGCAAATCATACAGATTTGTTCATGAAACTAATGTTATTAGAGAAGTTGTAGTGGTGCTTGGATTCTTTTGGCTTGCAACATAGGTGATGAATAAAATGGACAATGATATTTAGGTAAATTATTGTCAAGGTAGAGATTGTTCAAATATGCCAACCAATTTTCCATGATTTTTGGATTGTAGCAGATTTAGTGGCTTTTTAAAATCATTTTGTTGTTGAAATGAATCATTGAATTTGTGGATCCACATTAATGTAATCAGTTTTATAAATTGTTTGAGAGATGCTATAAATCCATGTACACCCATAGAGGCAGATGAGTCTTGAGAGAGGTTGAGTGTGTGTAAGCCTAGTCAGGCTGATATAATATCTCCATTGAATTATAAATAAACCGCATATCATTTGCCCATAGATGTTTCCCTTGTGAAGGGTTTTACCAGGTAAAATCACTATGTTGATTTGTGTGATTGCTTATTTCTCTGTTCTGTAATTGTGCCATTTAAATCCATTTTAATTTACTATTTTGCTGCATAACAACAAGCGGTATCAAAACAAGTCTAACAAGTGAGTGTTGGCACAGAGGGACAGACCCAGGGTTCAATGCTTCAACAACGCACCAAAAAAACCCTAAATATCGGCCCTTTTGGAAACACCTGCGAAGCAGATGAGGTCTCACCCAAGGTAGAGGCAGGGGTGGTTGCAGGACTCAAGTGTCTACAACCTAGCTGGGACACATATATGTGATTATAACACTCTAACAAAGTACTTAGCAATTACCATTCATTAGCATTTAACCTTTATTCACATCGCAGGAGAAAGCCCTAGTTACATAACACCGTAGTATTCAACCATATCTAACACATATAAGCACTTAGCGTATAGAATTAGATCAGATCTAGCATTCGTTCACATCACTAAGAACTAAGATATCATACTAGATTCATCTAAACATACATTATTGCACTAAGCATAAATCATATCAACAATATAACAACCATAATGCACAAAGAAACCATAACATAGGATATACTTGGTTCACCCCCAGCTTGGGGCTACGTCCACCAACTCTTCTTCTCTTTATTGTCTTCTATCAATCATCCACATGCATAGAACCACAAGATCCTGCTCCGCATAGGATAGCAGATCTGCGTGCACTTCGCCAGATCCTCCTTCCCCGAGCTAGGTTACAGCACAAAGCCTTCTTAGAATATACACACACGCTTCTTACAACCACTTGCACTTAGCTCTGCAATTATTTAACACAGCATGCACAAAGCATTTACAACTATTTGCACTTAGCTCGCAGGCCAGCTAGGTCTACTTCTTACATCGCCTAGATACTTATTTATACATTAAAAAAAGGGCCTAAACATGGGTAAACCCATGGGCCGACATCCCCATACCCTTTACATAAACCCTAATCCCAAAAATAACCTAAAAAGGGGTCGCGATCCCACGATCTCCGC
This sequence comes from Picea glauca, assembly GCA_000966675.3. Taxonomy (NCBI): domain Eukaryota; kingdom Viridiplantae; phylum Streptophyta; class Pinopsida; order Pinales; family Pinaceae; genus Picea; species Picea glauca. Next base: position 364,625 of record JZKD02S2233997.1, read on the forward strand.
TTCGACTTGCGCTCTTCCTTCGACCAGACTATCGAAGTCTCAAAAGAGTTCAAACATGACCAAGGTTCTCCAAAATTTGGTCAAGTGCCAACAGGCCCCCAACACTATCCTGTGACTCGTCTCGAGTCACTATGATCTGGGTAACTCTCCCTCAAACTTCTCGAGCTTGGCTCGAGCTGATTCGACCTGTTGCTTCGCCAGGGCCTCCTGCTCAACGAACTCCTGAATAACTGCCTCGTTCACAGGTCCTTCTGAACCATTTTTTGGCATAGAAAGGCAAAGCCAAGGTTCAACGCTTCAAAAACACACCAACAAAACCCTAAATATTGGCCCTTTCGACAACACCTGTGAATTAGATGAAGTCTCACCCGAGGTAGAGGCAGGTGTGGTTGCAAGACTCAAGTGTCTGCAGCCTATATGGGACATAGATCTATGATTACAACACTCTAACAAAGTAATTAGCAATTACCATTCATTAGCATTTAACCTTTATTCACATCGTAGGAGAAATCCCTAGTTACATAACAACATAGTATTCAACCAGATATAACACATCTAAGCACTTAGCGAATAGAATTAGATCAGATCTAGAATTCGTTCACATCACTAAGCACTAAGCTATCATACCAAATTCATCTAAACATGCATTATTGCACTAAGCATAAATCATATGGAAAATATAGCAACCATAATGCACAAAGAAACCATAACACATGATATACGTGGTTCACCTCCAGCCTGGGGCTACATCCACCAACTCTTCTTCTCTTTATTGTCTTATGTCAATCATCCACATGCACAGATCCACAAGATCCTACTCCGCATAGGACAGGATATCTGTGCACATTTCGCCAGATCCTCCTTCCCCAAGCTAGGTTACATCACAAAGCCTTCTTACAATATACACACAAACTTCTTACAACCACTTGCACTTAGCTCTGCAAGTATTCAACACAACATGCACAAAGCATTTACAACTATTTGCACTTAGCTCGCAGGCTAGCTAGGTCTACTTCTTACCTTGCCTAGCTACTTATTTATACATTACAAAAGGGCCTAAACATAGGTAAACCCATGGGCCAACATCCCCATCCTCATTACATAAACCCTAATCCCAAAACTTCCCTAAAAAAGGCTTGAGATCCCACGATCTCAGCTTTGACTTGCGCTCTGCCTTCGACCAGCCTGTCGAAGTCTCAAAAGAGGTCAAACATGACCAAGGTTCTCCAAAACTTAGTCAAGGGCCAACAGTGAGCCAAGTCGAATTTAGCATATATTTGTGAGTGCAAGAACCTTTGGATGTGTTTTGGCAGGGAAAGGCAAGTAGATCTGAGTACTAAGGAGAGTACTTTGTATTCCTAGACATTTTCGTGACTAAAGGGCATTGCTCTGGTGGTTTTTTGTACATTGGATTTCCCTAGGAAGTGTTAGAGGAGCATTGATGCTCCCACACTTAATAAAACCCATTATCCTAGTCTTCGGCATGCCCTTATCTAGTCAGGAGGAGCGCCGAAAAAGTGGTGCACTTCTTCCACACTAAAGGAGCACCAATCTCAAATGTGGTGCCTTCTACCAAAGCTTAGAGAGTGTCATTCGGAAATGTGGTGCCCCTGTGAAGATAAGAGGAGCGTTGACTATTCAAGCGTGGTAAGAAATTTGTCATATGTGAATCCTTGTTTATTATACACATCGCCTTGATAAATCAATCATTGGAGGATGTTCCTTTAATTAATAATATTTTTTAAAGGATTAACTTTATGGGTGGATGTAACGTAATATTAAGTGGAGAGGAGGTATAGAAGTTTTCCATTTATAAATTAAATGAAGTGAGGTGGATGTATAAGTATTAGAAGTGGAGATTTATTTTATAAAAATGGGTATTCAACATATATTAAATATTTTATGCCTTGAATCTTATTTTTATATAGTCTCACTTTGAATTAAAATTTTGTACCTCCACATTTTTTAAAATAAGCTTCAATTTTATAAGAAGCAATGTAGGTGATTTGTGCCAAATGGAAAAGGTTCAGAGCTCGAAGTTTGAAGTGGAAACGTTTAGTGGAAAGAACAATTTTGAGCTTTGGAAGGCCAAGATGCGGGATCTACTAGTGTAACAAGGGTTACAAAAAGCACTAGCGGGTAGGACAAAGAAACCAACAAGCATGACGAACAGCGAATGGGATGAACTGGATGAAAAAACACCCAGTACCATTCATCTATGTTTTGCAGATGAATTTCTATTTAATATCGTAGGAGAGGATACAACAGTAGGATTATGGAACAAGTTGGAAAGTCTGTATATGGATAAATCCTTGACGACAAGAATTTTCTTGAAGAAGCAATTATACAGTTTGCGAATGAAAGAAGGTACAAGAGTTTCTTGCCATTTAAATACCTTTAATACCCCTATAGTTCAATTGAATAGTATTGAAGTTAAATTCAAATATGAAGATAAGGTTATTACACTATTGTGTTTGTTGCATGAGTCTTACGATAGTTTAGTTACCTCTATTATATTTAGCTCAACAAATGTCTTAGATTATTATTCTGTTGTTGGATTTTGTTGACTGAGTAGATGAGGAGAAAATCTAGTAAAGAAACCTCAATTTCATAGGCGATGCTGGTCATAGGTGGACCAAGAGAAAAAGAGTAGAATCGGATAAGTTCTTCATGATATAAGTCAAGGGGAAGAAAGGGTAAAGTAAAATGATGGTACTCTAGAAAAATAGGGCATCTCAAGAAAGATTGTTGGAAAAGAAAAGAATCCCAGAAGAAATCTACTAAAGAATCAAATTTGGCTGCAACAAATCCATGTACAACTGATGAAGTTTGATTTGTTAATAGCAGCTTACAATATCAGGATGAATGGTTGTTATATTTGGGTGCCTCCCACCACATGTGCTCACATAGAAACTGGTTTATTTATTACCAATATATTGATGAGGGTAAAGTGTTTATGGGAAATGGTTTTCCCTGTGAAATTGTTGGGGTTGGAAGTATTAGAATCAATATGTTCGATGGTATTGTTAGAGAACTAACAGATGTTAGATATGTACCATAGCTTAATTTAAATTTGATTTCATTAAGGGTTTTGGATTTTGGTGGATATAAGTATTCAGTTCAAGGTGGAGCACTCAAAGTGTCGAAAGGTAGTTTAGTAGTGATGAAGGAAACAAAGGTTGACAAAATTTATAAGCTAGAAGGAAGTATTGCAGTCACATCTAAGGTAACATATGTATCTTCTTATTCATGGGAGAAGAAACAAGGTCATATGAGCAAGAAAGAGTTGCATAACTGTAAGTTTCTTCCAGACTTCAGATCTTTTTTTATGATTTTCTTCTTGTTTTATATCTCTGTTAGTTATGATGATGGAGAAAAGGAATATAATGTGTGGGATCCTACTGTGCACAAGATCATCATTAACAAAAATATAGTGTGTATGGAACAACCAGAAAGGTTAGTTCAAAATCACAACGGTAGATTTTTTACATACTAGAGGATTCATTTTATGGCCTAATGGTACCCAAGAAACTGTACAAGAGGTTTGAATCCTTCATAGTGAGCCAAAAGTTTTCAAGGGGTAAGCATGACTATATTGTTAATAGTACATTCACTATCCTGATGTTATTTGTTGAAATTTTGGTATGCTCGTTTAACCATAGACAATGTCACATCATTGTCACCCAACCATAGGCATTCACATATGCCACCCCTGAGCAAACTAACCTTTACTTAGAATAATTTTGACAAGCGTACTCCAGAACAAACAGATAAACCCTAGTTATTAACTGCAACAGCAACTCAAGGAAAGTAGAGATCTCCTTCTCCAAGGGTAGTGCACAAGAGAGAGATTCTCCATATCCACAAAACAAGTGCCATACAAAACTCCAGGTGCACTACTCTCTCTCTCTCTCTCTCTCAAAATTGCACCATACTTAGCAAGAATATCGCCAAGAATATCACCAATAATATCACGAAGAAAATCACCATGAAAATCACCAAGAGAGAGACCAACACCAAGAGATGACCATGCGCCCTTATTCCTCCTTGCAGTTGCAGTTGCAAATGCAACTCTCCACAATACTTGCGCACTAACTGGGTGTACAAATGAGCTAAAATGTCCTCTATTTATATTAATCTGTCTAGTGACTTTTCTAGTTGGGCCAACCTGACTTTATGGTAATTATATTTTCTATTTATATTTTTCCTGTGGAGCCGACTTGTATTTCTAGAAGATAATATTCTAATATTATTTACTCTACTAGGCCGACTTTTCTACTAGGGTTTCCACATATCTTTTTAATGGTTCACTTTATTCCATAATATTCTATTCTAAGTCATAGGTTACACATGGAGGTTAATACCTCCTGCAGCTACCAAAATATTAACACTCCCTCTTAGCTATGGAGGTATTAACTACGATGTTCTTCATGTAGTGGTCTCAAACACATCCATCCATATCACATGGTATGTGAAAGACTCACATGGTATTGAGAACCAGTCTACATAGCATCACCATAGCCACAAAGGCTACAATATGATCAAACAGATCATGTAACAAGTATCACCATCATAGCCACACATTAGCCATCTAGATGGAAAACAAATCCAACACTACTGGTTGGCCCCTCTAGATAGTAACCTCTAATGCTACTAATAGACACTCTAACTGGGAATCATTTATCACACTACAGGTCGACATCTAGTTCATACAGAACTAGTAACTTGTTAGATCACACATAATTTGACTAAACAATTTAACACTCCCTCTTAATGAGGAAGGTATTCCTCTTGGCACTATTAACATCGCTACTTATTCACTTATGCACACCTCGATCATTGTCCTATTTTCAATAATGGATCTATATGTCATAGGAATTTATGCACTTTCACTGGAGTAGCGTACCAGCCTTTGTTGGAGTAGCATACCAACCTACGCTAGGGTAATATACTAGTTTGCGTTGAAGTAGCATACCAACCTGTGTTTGGGTAGCATACCAGCCTACGTTGGAGTACCAACCTACGTTGGGGTAGCATACCATCCTGCATTGGAGTACCAACCTTCATTTGGGTAGAATACCAGCTTGCATTGGACTACCAACCTGTGTTGGCATAACATACCGACCTTCTTTGGAGTACCAACCTACGTTGGGGTAGCATACCATCCTACATTGGAGTACCAACCTGCATTGGGGTAGCATACCATCCTGCGTTGGAGTACCAACCTACGTTGGGGCAGCATACCATCTTGTGTTGGAGTACCAACGTGCATTGGGGCATCATACTAGCCTGCATTGGAGTACCAACCTGCGTTGGGGTAGCATATCAACCTGCGTTAGAGTACCAACCATTGTTGGGGTAGAATACCATCATATGTTGGAGTACCAACATGCACTGGGGCATAATACCAACCTACATTGGGGTAGCATACCAGCCTGCATTAGAGTACCAACCTGCGCTAGGGTATCATACCAGCCTATGTTGGAGTACCAACATGCACTGGGGTAGCATATCAACTTATGTTGGAGTACCAACCTGTAATGGTGTAGCATACCATCCTTCGTTGGAGTACCAACATGCGTTGGGGTAGCATACCAACTTGTGTTAGAGTACAAACTTATGTTGGAGTATCTTCCACTACTGGGGATCTCATCACTTCCCTCTACTGTGGAACACATCACTTCTCACTACTGGATTAAAAACATTTGGACCACTCCAAGATTGTCCTTGACAGAGGCTTGGTCAACATATCTGCTACCTATTCGTCGGTAGAAATATACTGGAGCAAGTGTGTTGTAGGAAAATTGCCCTACGGATAGGTGAATCCCCTCTTGGATCTTAGACCCATATGACTAAGACATAAAGGTGCTAACTTTGGACGTTGGCATTCCTTTAAAAGAAGATAAACTAATAAAAGAAGAAAGGGAAGAAGGTATGAGTACCTTTTATGAAGTTTGTCCTCGCTCAATCCTGGTTGATATTGATCTCCAAGCTCTTCAACGAACCCTGCAATCCAACGAACAACAAAGACAAAACATACTTCCTATTCTACCATGATTAGATTCAAACTAGATCTATCCAAAAGGAACAAGTCCATGAAAAATACACACAAACTTGAAGGAAACGGGCCAAGCACATATATATTAATGAGAACAAGGCAAAGTATTTACAAATGTAGATGCAGATGTAGTAGCCTCACCAAGCTCTCCTTGTCCACACCCTTGCTTTAAATATTTATAAAGTGTTTCAGCCATCATTCTCTCTTCTCACCTCACACTTTAGCGGGAATTCTATTACACATGAAATTTGCACAGATAGGTACCTCTCCCTAAGTGTCGTAAAGTGTCATATAAGTGTCTCATACACATGGATGATTTTAAGGATGGAAATTTATTTTAAAATGTAGAAACCTTGGCGAATCTTACTATTCCTTCATATGCCAACTTTAAATGTTAGGCGATATTTTTGTAAAAATATTCAAATTTCTAAGGATTTTATATAGTTTTTATACAATTTTGGTGATTTTTAAGGTAAAATAATTTTATCCTATAGAATTTGGGTGAATCATTTTTAAAATAACGAATCTCTTTTTTGGAAAAACCATGGAAAATTAGCCCATGAGCGAAATTTATCCCCTAAAATCATCCCTACGAGTCATACACCTTGACACCATGGAATAAACCTATGTCACAATCCCTAGTCAATGTGGAGGAGGGATATATTACATGAAGGCCAAAATACCAAGTGCACATGAATTATTATTAATATTCATGAAAAGGAAAGTAATTAAGTGTGAGAATCCACCTCACATTTGGTTTCCTATTTTTTAGGGAAGGTGGAGGATCTCATGGATG
>JZKD02S2233998.1:16750-37812 GCA_000966675.3 Picea glauca
CGGTGTTTTCTCTTTGGGTCTGCGTTTTATACGAGATAACTGTGATTTTATTAAGGGAAGGCTCCATGTTTTTTTTTTAAGATAAATTTTTATCCTGTGTTATAAATCTACCATTACTGGAATGATGCATGCTACCGTCGAATGCTGCGTTTTATGTATTTAATTATCTGATGCATTTTAACTATTTTAATTGTGAATGATGCGTCTTACCGTAGTATTGCTGGAAGTTTTTGCATTTGCTTTTGGACGTATGGCATCTATGTGTTTGTGTGCGTTTGCTGAGATAGTGGGCGTTTTGGTCTGCGTTGAAAGGTCATTGAGCTGCGTTTTTTTTTTGTTTGGTTTTGAACGTTTTTGACACTGTTTTAGGGGCGTTTTTAGTTGTTGTTATTGGGCGTCTTTCTTTACACAACAAGCAAACTTTATTCGGCACTTTACTATACCCGAGAGCCATTCCTATTGGGCGTTTTTTTTTTTTACCGTCATTTTGGGCATTTTTTCCACTTGTCTTGGGAGTCTTCGCATCTGATAATGGGCATTTTGGCATCCCCATTTGTGACTTGGGCGTGGTTCCGTTTAAAGCTATGCTAGGGTGTCATACCATTCCAAATGTCTGAGTGCTTACCTAAATTTGTCGGCGTTTGAACAGTTGCACGCTTTTAGTGTTATCTGGTCGGTGTTTACTTTGATCTGCGTTTTGTTTCATTAGCATATGGCATTTCAAATTGCATGGGCGTGTATGGGCATGTAGGGGGCGTTTTACATTGTTGTATGGGAGTGAAGGGGCGTTTTTCATTTATCTCTGTGATACATATGTGTATGGGCGATTTTACCTTGCAGAGGGGGCATAAGGTAACCCCGTGAGCATTTTCTTTACAGACTGCATTTTTTTGTGTATTACAGTGCGAGTTTTTCCCTAAACTGTGCATTTTCTTTATAAGATACAGAGCGAGTCTGTTGCCTTACAGTGGGCATGTTTCTTTATATATTACCGAGCCTGTTCATGGCCGTATAGTGTGCGTTTTAATACACTACCATGCGTGTTAGCATATTACAACTGCATTTTAATTCTTGTTGTTGTTATCTAATCGCGTTGGCAATTAGGTTAATGGAACATGACTCTTTAATTAATTGCATTTTAATTATGGCATTTAAAAATTGATAGCTGCATTTTAATTCTCGCTGTTGTTATCTAATTACGTTGGCAATTAGGTTAATGGACGTGACTCTTTGATTAAGTGCTATTTTAATTATTGTATTTTAACATTGATAGCTGCCACATCCAATAATGCCCTTTTTACGTTTGTCATTAAATTTTATTAATTTAGACTGCCTTTTTATTTATTATCATTTTAAATTTTAACCTTTTATAGATTGCCATCTTGATTAGGAAGCATATTGATATTCTCAATTGATGTTCCTAGAATTAYGATGTTATTTACATATATTAACATTTGTAATTAATGGTTATCTTGAATCATGTCATTATTGATGGTGAGAGTTGGCCCTTCCAATATTKCCCTTACAAGTGTTGGCATGTTAAAATTCTAGTATTTTATAGATGGCCATTTTAAATTAAGATGATATAGTGTTACTTCAACTATGAGGTTACTTGTGAATATACTAGTAATTGCATTATCATTGAGGTTCGAGATTATAATGACATAGCATGAGAGCTCCTCATGTTGGAATTAAATGTTTTTATCTTGAAAAGTTTATTAGAGTTTGGTGGTTGCAACATATAAGAGATATTGTAATGGTAAGACCATGGTCCAGATATGCGAGATAAATGATTGATGGTTAATAATACATGACAGTGGTATTGTGATTTGTTAATAACATATACGACGCCATGACCTAGATTACGTACAAAAACTACGCGGAGTTAGTAAATAAGGGTTGTTGATTCATTTAGATAATGTTGAATTTTGGGTTTGTTGTCGGGTCCTCTTGTCACGCGCCTTCCCTAAGGGAGGTATTTGTCCTTATTATTTACGTTGTACTGATTGTACTCAGTTAGTCGCTTGGTGTGTTGTGTCGGGTGGGATGTAGACACCTCCATGTTCCTCAGAACAGTCGCCAGCCCTGAGACCTTAAATGGTTAAAATCGATGGGAACCTGGGCTTGAGCATTGCTTATGTGTCTTGGAGGTCCTAACCTTGCAGGGTAGGACAGGCGGGAGGTTAGTCGTATTTAGTGGTCAGTTTTACTTTTGTCGCTAAATGTTTGCGTTGGGCACCTTATGCCTATGGTCGTATATTGTTTGCAGTTACTCGTCGTGTGCCTTTAGTCGTCTTGTGATGAACATCATGGTTGCATCTTATCAGTTTCCCAGGGCGTCGCACAGTTAGGTGTGTTGTTACTTCTACATGCGCGCACACACTTAAAAAATTTTTTTTTTGCACATGTTACTAGAATGGTTGTCGTAATGAGGAGGTTCGTTACAGTATGGCCATTCTTCTCAAGGGTGTAAGTATTTTTTCACCCAATGTGTATGAAATTTCTGTGAAATTTCTATGGTCTCCCCAACAGAACATGAAAAACCTCCATGGATATTACATCACACAAAATTTCATCTTTATAACCTCTTATATTAAATTCAACATTGCATTGTCGACTTACCATGACTTGGTGTCCTTTCTGCAACCACGATACCTTGTACGTGTTTGGATGTGCAGTTGTCTATAGATCCAACTTTTCCACCATTTATGTGGATACCAAATTATCAGTGCTCCCATTGTCTATGATCACATTTCATACCCTTTCCTTGGTCTTGCAAGCAGTCCTGAACAAACTGTTTCTCTGAACTGACTCTTTTTATTCTTTTTGTGGCTTTAAGAGAAATTTTCTCATCATGAGGGACTTCCCTTCTTCCACTATTAGTGCCTCAACATTCCTTCTTTGACATATTCCCTATCCTTCCACACACATAGTATCTCACGTCTCCTCCTCTACCTCTTCCTCTTCCTCAAGATTTTTTTTTTCTTCCACCATCTTGTCCACCTCTGGAACTTCCCCCTATTTTTGTATGACCGAGACTTTCCTTCTTCAAGTTTGGGTTTCTGGAACTTCTCTCGGACAGTTCCCTTACCTCTGCTTGGAATTTTTCTTCTATTTTGTTGTCTTTGTTTCCTAGCCAACTTATCTTATGATTTTAGTGCTGACAAATAATCATCTTCCATCATTCTCATGGTCATTATGTTGATTTCCTCTTGAATTTCATATCTCAGTCCATTAATATACCTAGAAACCTTCTCCTCATCACTCTCTTTATGCCCTGCTCTGATGTCCAATCTTTAAAAATCCTTAGTGTATTCCTTCACTAAAAAAACCTTCGGTCTCAAGTTCTACAATCTCTTGAACAAATTGATTTGATCCTATCCCAATTCTTGATCTTTTACTTACCTTTATGCCTTATGTCGGCTTGTAATTCATCCCATCATAGCACTGCATGTTCCTTTATTTTGGTAACAACATGCTTCACCTTATTTTCATTTTCGATCTCTTCATAATCTAATTAATTGTCTAAGGCTCTTATCCAATCTAACATCTCCTCAACATCCAACTTTCCTTCATACATCGAGATTTCCATTTTTTCTCTAGATCCCATTTTTGCAACAACTCTCAACAAGTGTTCCTCTACAACATCTTCTCCTGTAACTTCTTCAACTTCCATATCTTCACTCAGCTTCACTAATGTCACCAACATCAATATCTCTTCTTTGTGTTATCTCCATGGCATCTAATCTTGCACAAAGTTGCCTCGTCTCTTCTTCCATGGATGGATTTGCTACAAGTTTGTCCCTACATCTTGTTGGTGGCATGGTTCCAAATTTTCTCCACACAGAGCTTAATTATGGCTCTGATACAACTTGATGCATACCCCACCCTCTCTTAGGGTCTGCGTGACCTCATGGTCTAAGATTGTTCTAGTCGGGAGCTAAAATCAGCTCACGATCTCCCTTTGAGCCCAAAACTTAAATACACAGCTCCTAAAAAAACTATTTCTAAATGCATATTTTCATTTTCGGGAGTCCTTGAGTGCTTACAAAGCCTCCCTAAAGATCAAGGTCCAAAACCATGGGCCAAATCTTCAAACCCAAAAAAATTTGGGACTTCAGGACTTCTTATCCCTCTTATATCTTGACACCAATTCCGCGAACTACTGAACACTAAGTGGATAGATCAAAATTTCACAAGGAACAATGAGATCGATAGCTCAGATTATATCTTTGGGATTCTACAATTTATTTACAACACCCTTTTCAAAAAATCTCCTGGATCGCCAAAAAGTAATTTCGTAGAGTCTCAGATCGATGGTCTACAAGCTTTGACCAAATGGACGGTCTAGATCAATTCCCTTCGAGATTTGATGATTTTGCTTGGTCTTCAAAAAACAAGACTTTTTGTATCTCTCAATGCTGAAACCCCGAAGGGTTATCCTTCCTCCATGTGTCCCCTCCTAGATCGAGGACTAGGATTCCTTTAGGACTTCAACAATTTTTCTCCCCTTCTGCACAATGATTTTATTTCACTGAAGTGTCAAGTCCCCAAACTAAAGGATCTTGTGCCACGCGTCCTCTCCAATTACAGGTGGGATTGAATCTATCCTTTAGGCCTTTGGGAGCCAAAAAAACATTCCTCTCTAATTTCCCCGGAGGGTCGGACCTATGAATCTGCTACCCCATGTCCTCTAGGTGATCAATGGTCCATATCTGCATCAGACTTTGGGACTCTAGAGATATAGACATTCTCTTCCCACTATTATTCTAAAGTATCTACCCTTTGAACCTTCTAATCTGTTGACGCATGTCTGTTTTGATGGACGACCCTGATGAACTTCGAGTCTTCAGGATTTTGGGGGTCCCGAATCCAAACTTCCTTTGAAGCACTAATCCACAGAAGTACATGATCTACTGACATGTTTCCTTGAATTTTGGACAACAATGATTCACCCTGGCCTTCGAGACTTCGGGTTTCCCAAATTCTCCAGACGCTGAATCCTCTGAATACGCGAAGTCCGAAGAACTTCACCTATTAAACCTTTCGCAACTCCTCCTTATCCAATGACTATCCTCTCCCCTGCAACTTCCCTAATGGATCTTTGCGATAGATCTTTGATCCTCTATAATTCCCCCATTAAACTTGATCTATGACTTGTCTGAATGTGTGAAGTCTTAAATACTTATAAGGTTAAACCCCACGTTTCTTCTCCAGATCTAAGGGTGAAAAAATACACTAGATCTTCCCAAATAGATCTTCATCGTTCAACTTTAAAAATAATTAATCCTCTCCTCCTTGAATATTATGACTGCTATCCTTCTTGAGCTTGACTGCAAGAGATAAAAAAAATATCTGGCGCCCTCATGTGCGCTCCTCTGGCACTTTAAAACTTTTGACTTAGAAATTTTCTAAGTCCCTCCTGTGGAACTATTATACTCACTATCTCTTCTGATATTTGTTCCTCTGAGGTTTATATACCTCTGGTGCACTCCTTGCATCCCTAGAACTTCTGATAAATTCTTTGGACTTAGATATTTATGAGAAAATATCCTCTTACGCACTCCTTGCATTCATCCCCTCAGAATCTTCTTCAAAACTTAAAAAAAAAAAAATCCCGATGCACTCCTTGCATGGGTCTTCTTCAATATTTTCTCTCCTCTGAGCAACTATGCACTCTCTACACTTTAACTGAACAATTGTGCACTCCTTTCACTTCCACTGTAACTTTGCATTCTCTCTTCTTATCTTCTAAATCTATCTCAACTTGGCCTATGCACTCCTTGCGGGCACTATGCACTCCTTGCATCAGGACTCTCAAAAGAGAAACAAATAAAACTTACAGAAACACCAAAGTTTTCCCCACTTAACCATGAAAAACATTTTCATGCATAAAATATACATAAACAAATAAAGCAAAGGGAACATAAAGAAAAAATCACATGTACTCAAATAAATCAAATGAACACAACACCATACATGTAGAATCAAACCTCTGTAATTGTATTCATTCAGTAAAATAGGTACATGAACTCATACAACTCTTTGCAACTCTTCATAAGATTCAACATCTCTCTTAGCATCAATAACAATAACATTCAACAACAAATATAACATTCAACAGCCTCTACAATAACATTCAACAACCTCATTTGGGCATACAATACATATATTTATACAACGAGGGGCTTCTTGAGCCTTCCCTCCATACTATATTAGAGCTATTGTATCATAGTAATTACATCCATCTACTAAATACTATTACATTGAATGGAAATTACATTTAGATATGAGTCGATACTAAGTATATGTACAACATTATCTTCTAATTAAAACAATTAGAATCCTTGGTGGCCTTATGTGATGGCTCAAGCCTCAAAACATTTAAAAGATTTAAATAAAATCCTTTCAAAACAAAAAAATGTGCCCTCCTTGGAATTCAAAAACAATTTGAAATCTGCGTGTTGGGTGTTGAGTTGTCCTCCACCTGTCTTCTTTAATGCTGATGGTGAAGCTCCTGCATCAATAAGTGTCAAACATTGAGTTACTTTGAATCAACTAAAAAATATCTTAACTTTCATCACATTCCTACACACCAAATTCACCTCACATCATTGTATATAGATGATACACCATTTGATTAGATCACAAGTATACCATGATTATATAAATGCACATTAGTTGACTTTAACATAAAATTATTTGATCAATATGATATTAGCACTACAATCTACTCTTGAAAATAGGGTAATTATATAAAAATGTGGGGTTGCAAAAACCTTGATAGTCAAAACGAAAGGGAATGAATTACAATGGTGTATAGGAACAATCCTTTATCCCTTCAATCATTGAGAAAAATCCTACTAAAGAAAATTTTTGAGTGACAAAAATTACATCATATTTTGATGACAAGTAGAAGGGAAAACCTTTGGTTCTTTCTACAACCATCATGAAGTTTTCATTTCCAAGTAATGTGATAACCATGATTGAAGTATACAACCTTATTTTTCAATCATTAGTTTTAATTTCTACATCTAGCAATTATGATGAGTTCATCTAAGAAAATTCAACATTATATAGGTTTTATATGGCAAGTACCAAAGGAACATTATGCAATCAAATACATGGTATTCCTTGTCGGATCAAAGTGTGATAGATCTAGAGAAACATATTAATCCAATCTCTCCCACTCTCGATGAAAGACAATGAAAAGAGACAATCATGCACACCTAGATTACTATTATTTCATTCATTCTTATTCATAATGTTATTTCCATGTCCAAGTTAAAACATTTTTCTTTAGTCTTGGCATCATCTCTAATTATTGCAGTACAATATACTATAGTATGTGTGCAATTTTTCATTCTCCCTGGAAATCTTTGAAGAAAAAATGTTGTGAACAAGGGGAGTACATTATAGTCCTTCATATCTATGTTCATGGATTAGGTGTGAGAATATGATATAAGTAGTAGACATGTGGTGTGCTATCAATGATGTAATGAGGAAAAATTAATTTAATAAGGACCACTTGGTTGGTATGGTGATAGGTAGGTGTGGGAATGTGTTGTTAAACATGCAAGGTGGCTATTGGTTGGTTATGCTTAGGGCGAGCCCATAAAATTCTAAATGAAAAGGGTACTCATAACATGGATGCTTGAATCTTGTATTTCTCCATTTGATATGAATACAAGATTTTCCTTCTCCTCTTGAAGTGGTTAGGAGAAATTCCCTTCTCTCAAATAAGGCAGCTAATATAAATATTTTGACATTACATTATCATGCCCAAGGAGTTTGTTGTATCTAGTTGTATATAATTAACGAAATATGTGGTATATGACACATTTTAGAATTAGATTAACGATTAAAATTTTATTAAAAATAAGAAAAAATATTGTTTAGGATTTTTTTTTGTAAGGATGTAAGTTTCTCCACAATGGTGGAAACATTGAAGTGGACAATGCATCACTAATGTTAATGTACTTTTATGACATGGCATCCTTCATGGTTGAATTATTAGTCGAATGATAAAAAAAACATCTTGGATGAGAGAGGAAGTTTGTATATCTAAAATATCTACTCATAATTGTTTATCTCTTATTTAACTATTTGGTTGAGTTAATGAGAAACTAAGTTGAGAGTTTGCAAATTCTTAGTCTAGAGTTTGACTAAATTTTCGCTAAACATTCTCCCATCAAAATGTTTCTAGCTCACAAGTTTTAGTTTACTAATGATCTTGGTTAGGATTTTTATACCATAAATTTTGTATGTTTCTTTGTCAAAAATTGCAATCCATCTTCTAAAATCCACCCTCCTAGTGGTCAACTTTATGTTATTTCTTATCATAGCATGTATTTTTCATATTTTCTTCTTTATCTAATTTCATTTCATATCATCCAATTTATGGTTCAAATATTTGTTTTAGCCCCTTTGTCTTTGTGTTACTAACCAGATATAACGAACATGTGTGTTCATACTTAGAAGTGGAATTTGGTAAAGTTATACATTTGTGACTACCCCCCATAGTGAATGGTGATGACATATCCCCAATAACTTTGTCTCTAAAACATTGACTTAGATATGATGTAAAATGTGCATTATCAAGAAGAGGCATGACTTCACCAATTCAAATTCAAGGTCATAAATATTGAGAGATCGCTTAGCCATAACTAGTGATCGATCGACAAAACACTCACTTTAAATAACTCTATTGTAAAATTGATAATAGAGATATGTTATATAGGGGTGTCATTTATTCCTCATTCTATAACTTGGGTTTGTAATATGGTCACATGTAATTTTATAAATTAAACTCATAGAGGATATTAATAATTCATGTCATTCTATGGAAAATACAATAGATCCATATTGTTTTATGCAAGATAAAGGAAGGAATACAAAGGGTGTTACAATGGCACAAGACACTGTTAGACACCAAATAGAAAAATAGACTAAAAATAGAGAGAAGTAACTCCACACCTTGAGAAATAGATATAAGAATGAAATATAAGCCTCTTTGATGGGGAAACCTTCTTTTAAAATAAAATAAAAAAATGTACAAGATGATATGATCCCTAAACTAGTCCTCCTTGGTATATATATATAGGAGACGAAGGTTACAATTACAATTGAAGGGTCTAGTCAATAATATTGATATAAAAATAGAAATACAATAACTCAATATCTAGGGATTTAGATGGGGATTTTTCTAGGTATTATCATGCCCCTACCCTAAAAAAAAGTGTTTTCCTCAACACTTGATTAAATATGGATGTTTCTTCATGTAGAAATCATCCTCCCTTGCTGCCTCTTATACTAGTAGGTTCTTCCACTTAATGAGCTTCTCACTAATTGCTCAAATTCATAGAAACTTAATCCCTTCTTCAAGGATTGTTTCTAGTTCTAGTATGTTTTTCCCTTCCTCATTAATCTCTAGTAAAATAAATTAAACTAGTATATTGTCACCAATTACCTTTTTTAAGAAAGAAACATGGAAGAATAGATGTACACTTGAAGATGGAGGAAAATCCAATTTGTAGTCTATACCTCCAATCCTTCGCAACACTTAGTAGGGACAATAATAATTGAGTGCTAATTATTCCTTCTTTTGTTTCTTGAGGCACATTTGTTTTTATGGTTGTAGCCTTAGAAATACCCAATCCCCCATTTCAAATTCTCCTTTGTTGTGATGTTGATCTACTTGGTGTTTCATCCTATTTTGTGTTGTAACCAAGTTTTCCTTGAATTTTTTGAGAACCTCTGGTTAGTGCTCATGTATTCCTCCATTTCTGTAACCTTCACTTTCCCTTTCAAGGTTGATGATATGGATGGAGGATTACATCCATAAAATTCCATAAATGGGGGCATTTTTGATGAAATATGGAAGGATGTGTTATATCACCACTCTACCAAAGGAAACCACTTGACCCATTGGGTCTTTTTATCAGATGAAAAGAAACAAAGATGCTTTTCTATACATTTATTCACAATCTCATTTTTCCCATCAGATTGAGGATGGTAAGAGGACTTGTGAGCTAATTGAGTAACCAAATAAGAAAATAATTTAGTCAAAAATTTTCCAGTGAAAATTGGATATTTGTCACTTACAATAAATCTTGGGTATTCCATGTATCTTCTGAATTGTTTCCATGAATGATAAGATTATTGTACTTGATTTAAAAGGATGAAAAAGGGAGAAAAAATGGGAATAATTTGTGAGCCAATCCACTACTACCATGATGATGTTTTTTTCCTTCAAACTTGGGTAGACCTGTAATAAAATCCATTGAAACTTGTTCCCAATGTTGACTCAGTATATCTAATGGTTATAGAAAACTCGAGGTGTTGATTTTCTCTTTGTTATTCTATTAACATACCACATATTTAACCACAAAATTGTTAACATCGATTTTAAGACCTTCACTAAAAATATCCTATTGATCCCATGGTATGTTTTCAAGAACCCTAAATGACCTCCTATAGGAGAAGTGTGCAATTCCAAAAGGACCTTCTATTTGAGTTGGGAATTATTATATAAATATAGATTATCTCGATACCACAGTAAGCCATTCTTCCACACAAATTTATCTAATGCACTTGGGTCATATTGTAGTTTTTTAAAGTATCTTTCATACCTTTTGATCTTTCTTCCATTCTATCATTTATTATTCCACCCAATCAAATTGTGGAATGAAAATAGCACATAGTAAACCCTATGTGTCTTCTCCATTCCATGAAATTCCATATGCCACCATATTTTTTTTCCCTTTTTGTAGATAATTTCAAATTAATAACCTAGTATCTTTATAACCCACTTTTGTTTCTCTTTTGAATATAATCAATTTTGCAAGAAGTACTTTAAACTATTCTGATATTTTTTTACCTTGAAGTATCTTCCTACTATAAGTAAGGGTGTCATTTCTCAATGACGTGTGTTATGGCCAACATTTCCCTTTCATAAATGGGTTTGATTAAGTTTTTTACTTTAAGATTGCTACTTTAAAATGCATGGGGACTTCCTTCTTGCATTAAAAGTACACCAATTCCATCTACCAAGGAATCACACTCCACAATAAATGTTTTTGTGAAGTTAGTCATGGTTGGGATATGAGTTGTGAACATAGCAGTTGGGATAGGAGTTGTTCACATTGCCTCCTTATGTTTTTCTTTAGTTTCTTCTTTGGTCCAAGTAAATGCCTCATTTTTTAATAATGTTCTTAGATGTGTTGTTATTTGATCATAATTATTAAAAAACTTGTTGTAATATCTCATCATTCCTAAGATTCCTATAATATTCTTCAAGGTTTTGGGAATTGGCCATTCCATCATATATTTAATTTTTTTAGGGTCCAATTTGACACCTTCATGAAATACAATATTATCTAAATATCCCACTTCTTCAACCCCAAAGGAAAACTTGGAAGGATTTGAATACAATTGTTTCCCTTCCAATAGTGTTAAGACCATGTCAACATGGTGTACATTCTCTTCCCAATATTTCTTGTATATTAGTATATCATCAAAAAGTACTAACACACTGTTTCTGAGGAATGATTTAAAAATAGAATTCATCAAGCTTTGAATTGTTGAAGATGCAATAGTAAGGCCAAATGGAATTACCAAGAAATCATCATGACCTTCATATTTTCTTATGGTTTCTTTGGGGATGTCTTCTTTCTTCATTGTATTTGATGATATGCCATTGAGAAGCACTACACATTGGTTATAAATCATTCTATGTTTTTTCAAATTGTGTACATCTCATGATATCATCCTCCCTACATTCCTTATTGTAGGGTACATCTCCTTTGCTATGGCCAAAGATGAGCACCATTGAGTTGAACAAGAAGTTAAGTTATTACATCAATGTAATGAAACTCAAAATTTTATCAACAAACTAAATTCCATGCTCTACAAGGAACTACTACTTGTTGTCACCCTCAGATTCCTTTGTCTCTTGCCATCACACTTCACGAAATTCAATAGACATTGGTGTCCTACCATTGTTTCCATATCATGGGATGTTTTCGGTATTTATTTGGTGACCTTCATCACATATTTTGTATTTTTGGGGAACTACCAACCATATGTACAAGAGAAGGACAAAAGTGAAAATTATTTTTATGTCAACAGACTCTTCGAATCAAATGGAAGCTTTGAAAATTCTATTCCAAAATCAGATGGGTGGTATGATTATGCATTGGAATGAAATGTGTGTGAATATTTATGTCATAAATCATATGGGTTTGAGGCCATTTCATATTTTGGACATACTATCTCCCACAAATAGGAGGTAAATCACGCATATTCTCTTGTTTCAACTATTATTGATGGTCTAGACAATAAACAAAGTTTGAATGCAGTCAATGTGATGAGACAAGCTCCTTTTCTCCTATATCCTCTTATAAGTACTAATCCTCCATGACAAAAGGAATTGAACATGGAACCACATAATTTTTATTATTTTTCTCTAAAATAGAACATGAGAACTAACAGGCTCAAGAAATGGAATCTTTTTATACCATCGTTTTCCTACCTTTAACCTCTTTCCACTTACCTAGACTATGCATCAATACAACATTGTGCAGGATTTAGACTTGATATGTTTCCATTACATTTATTTAGTACTTTACATGAATTTATTATTAAACATTAGAACAATATCATATTTGCATTTATATTTGAGTTAATTTGCAAAGATGACATTACAGACAAATTGTTGTGTAGATTGTGATTTTTCCACGGGGAATGTTTTAGTTCCAATTATCGCAACACTCATTTTCAATTGTTGTAACACTCATTTTTAGTTGTTGCAATACTAATTTTTAGTTGTTTCAACTCATCATGGAACTATTCTACATTGCAACTCTCGTTGCTGCAACTCCACCTGTGTCACAACTCACTTAAAGTACAGTTGTTGCAACTCCACCTATGTTGCAACTCACCTAAAGTATAGTTGTTGAAACTCCACTTATGCTACAAATTTCCTAAATTAACTTTGTTGCAGCTCTCGTTGTTTCAACTCCTATTGCCCCAACTCCCATCTCTCATTGTTGCAGCTCCACCTGTGTTGCAACTTGCCTAAAGTACAATTGTTGCAACTCCACCTATGTTGCAAATCGCCTAAAGTACAGTTGTTGCAACTCCACCTATGATGTAACTTGCGTGAAGTATATTTGTTGCAACTACCATTGCTGCAACTCCACCTGTGTTGCAACTCGTCCAAGACACCTTGAACCATAGGAAGCATGAGACATGCTATCACATATTTATCATTTATGGATTTATGCAACTATAATATTATTACAAGAAGATTGAATATAGAGAGATAATTTTCCAATCCCAATACAAAAAGTCAATTTGAGTGGTTAACCAAGAATCTTGTAATTTTGGGGAAAAAGATCGTGGAGTTATTTATTGTTTTCTAATTGTTAGCAAAAGTTCTTGGAATTTGTCTATGGTTTGTTAATTGTTAGAAAAATATCTTGGATTTATTCATAAATTGCTAATTATTAGTTGGAAACTATTTTTTATTTAGGAAATTGTTGTAACCACTATGGATTTATTAAATACATAAGTGGATTAATTTACATATTTGTTATTTCAAGTTTCCATTCAATCTATATATAAAAGATAGCACTCTCTCCATTATTGGAGGAGCTCTTAGAGCAATGTCCAAATGACAATGGAATAATTCATTAAGTTTTTATTTAATTTTTTAATTGTAGTTTTATAATTTTTGTAGTGTTTGATTCAATTAATTAGTTTAATCTATTTTATTTGTATATTTAGAACATAATGATTTATTTTGATTAGTTCAATTAATTCAATTTATTCATGTTGTAAGTGTTGATATATAATAATATCAACACTTTGTTCTATGGAGGCATGGCCCACTCCAATAGAACAAAGCCTTGTGTAGCTTAGGTAGTTTTCTTTAATTTCTCATTGTGTGATTTAATTATGCAAATTTTTAATTATTTTTTGTGTGATTCAATTCATTTATGTTATTCATTATTCAAGAGGTATTGTATTTATTCACTCATGCAATTGATTATTCACATATCATTGCATTTCATTATGTGATTAATGCAATGATTGTAATTGTTGTTCGAAGTAATGACATGGATCATCTTGGGAAGGATTAGTCTTTGATTTTGAGGACTTAATTAACTTATTTTCCAACAAGTGGTTAATCAATTTCCTTTCAGCATGTGTAATTTATTTTCAACAACCATGGTGTTAATTTCAATTTCTACAAGAGAAATTTAGAGTTTCAATTCTGCAAGTAGTTTTACTGCACATAGCTAGGGTTTCTTCGGGAAACGATTGAGTCATAATTATGATACCTAAAACCGATGTGAATCTAATTTCCTTCACAATAGTTAGTGTACTTACTTTTCTGTTGGTGTGACATTTACTTTCCTGCCTGTGTGTTTAATTTCCAACAAGAGTTATTTATTTTCCTTCTCGTGTGTTTGCTTTCTTGCAAATGTGATATTTCAATTCTTGCAAGTGTGATTTACATTCCACAGTTTGTAGAACCTTTTCAAAGCTTGAGAATTGTCTATACTTTGACCACAAACATAATCATTGATAATACGACTACATATAAAACCAATGGGAGAGTAGACTGTAGCTTGCATATACAATGCACAATAACTTGCAACTTCCATACAAGTCCCAACTTGATAATTAAATTCACCATGTTTTTAGTTGTCTTTCTGATAAATTAGAAAGGTAATTAAAAATCCTGTCAATAAATATGAACAATAATCTTTATACCATGGCACCATCTGTGGGAAATTTATGTGGTCAATGAAATCTCTCTTTCCCAATCTGGAGTTCAAGAGACCTAAAAATTTATGAGTTGGAGGCCATAGAATTCTTGTTCCCACAGAAGGAAACTCAAAAAATGGTGCACCATCCATGGCATTTGAAAGCCAAGGAAGAGAATATATGGAAGCCCAACTAAAGAAACTAGCCACATAGAATGATAAATTGTCTTATTCCATAGAAACCCTAAGTAGAAAGAATAAATTTAGAGGCAAGGGGGTTATGCATAATCAAGGTGAGAGATTTAATATTCACTATGTCCATTGTGGAAAGTATGTACATGAGGTAAAGACATGTAGAATCCATAGGGAGAAGATCAAAGATAAGAAATATAAAAAAATAAGAAAAAGATAAAGTATCAGATATGGTTAAAGGTAAAGTACCTGAATCTGCTCATTATATTGTTTTCCATTACAATATTTGAGTAAATGAAGATTTATTTAACACTTAATTTTCTTCTTGGAAAGATACATGATTTCTTGACATAGGTGGAACATGCCACATTACCTTTTGGATAGACTTATTTGAATATTTTAAAGAAAATGTAGATGGCATAGTCTATTTTGCAGATTAATCAAGTCTCAAACCTTTGGGAATTGACACCATACAACTTAAATTTCCTAGATTCCCATATTTTCTTATGCATCATGTGCTCTATATTCCTGAGTTATGAAGGAAACTTTTATCTCTTGTGCATATTCGGTAGCAAAACTTATCTATTGATATCTTTGATGGAAAATTTGAAATAAGGAAGGCTTCCAACAACATGGTTGTTATGACAAGAGTGAAGGATGAAATACTGCTGAAATTGAAAGGGACATCTTCTCATGCACAAAATTTTGCATACCTATCTCACCATGATGAAGTTACATTTCCATCTAGTCTCTTATTGCATGCTACAGTTGGACACATTAGTTATGAAATTCTTCATTTTTTGAAAAAGAAAGGTGTTTTTGGTTTGCTTACTAGTCCTAGGAAATTTGAAGCAATGTGATGCTTCTATCCTTCAAAAACATAACAAGCAATCTTTTCATGATCCTTCCTCAAGAGAATGTATAAATTTAAATTTGATACACTTTGATTTATGTGTCGCCATTACTATTCCCTATTCATTTGGTAATAGATATATCATGATTTTTATTGATGACTACACCGGGATGTGTTGGGTGTATGTGTTGAAAAAAAATCTCAAGCAATTGAAACATTTAAAAACTTTCATCTGTGAATTGAAAATGAAAATCAATCTCACATTAGCAGGATTTGTATTTTTAATGGAAGGGAATACAATTAAAATGATTTTGAAATCTATCTTTGCCAACATGGGATCAAGCATCAAGCCAATGTTCCATACAATCCTTAGTATAATGGTGTAGTAGAAAGAATGGGAACGACACTCTTGAGTATAGTAAGTTCAATGCTATTTTTCAAGAATGTGAAGTTGATGTTTTGGGATAATGAAATTCTATGTGTAGTATATGTAAGAAACATGAATCCATGTCATGCTCTTGGGATCAAGAATCCTTATTAAATGTGTAATGGTCGCATTCCTTTAGTGAGAAATCTTAGGGTTTTTTGTTCCATGTAGCACCACTCCTTTCCTAACATTATTTGGCCTAGGATAAGAATATTAACCATATATTTTTTAATGTGTTCATGGGTTTTAACTATATAGATATGGTGGATATTTATACTTGTGATGTGTGGAATGGTTTCTAAAGATTTTTTTTTTTATCCCTAATTATTGAGTAGGCAGTTGTGTAACATAATGATGATATGATTACTTATAGAGATGGATTAATGAATGATAGTTTGGATGCTTGGGTGACATACTTTGATCATATGATGATATATGATTATTGATGCTATTAAACAAGTATAAACAAAGAAATTTTGACAGTACCACAAGACTTCTAGGTGGATTTGACAAAATAAGTGGAAGGCTATGGAAGTCAAGCTATATGTTGGAGAAGATTAATGAAACTAATAGAATTTCATTCAATGTTGTGTTTTATTATAGTTTATATCTATGTGCATATGAGAGAATATGATTTTATTTGATTTTAGTGTTGCAGGTAATGGGTCATGTGAAGGATGAAAAAAATGTTGCATCTATCTAGGAGAACTCTAGGGTGGGATTCTGACAGTAAGTGTAATAAACCTCCCATTCGTCATGACATCAAGCCTCACATAACAAGTGCAATTTATTTTATTTTATTTTATTTTTTGTGTATGTAGGAAGGTAAACATGACATTATACTCAACAACGCAATCATGAAGACGAACAACACACAAGCATCTCATGCCACAACAACAAGATGATCTAACAAGAATAAGAATGACTACCCGTCGCCCCATCCTACAATGGTTAGGACCTCCAAGACACATAAGCAACACTCAAGCCCAGGTTCCCATAGATTTTGACCATTTAAGGTCTCAGGGCTGGCGACTGTTTGGAGGAACAAGGAGGTGTCTACATCCCTCCTGACATAAGAATACCAAGCCTACTAAGCTAAGGCAATCATTCCAACAACCCTATGCACCCAAAACAAATACTCCAGTAACTAGAACCTCTTACAGTTATCAACCAAGCACATTAAATGTTTACTAACCAAGTACAAACCTTAACTAAAAATGAACATCAACACCCTCAATGAGAAGTGCAAGCTAAAAATTACTTCACCAAAATCCCGATCAATCATTGAGTCAAGCTAATCAATAGTTACTTTTTTGTTTTAATCATTTATTACGAGTCCAACTTAGTATGTCTAAAATGCAGAATATCATTAAGGTACAATCTAAATTAGCCTTAAAACAGATTCAATTGCACAATTTTAATTTACAAGTGTCATCCGAGTACCATCTAAATCAACATTTAAAGGACATTGCTAAGCAGGTCTGAATCTTCGACTGATTAATAATTAAAAATATAATTAATCATTAATTAAAATCTTAACTAGCTAGTATAAATCATGATCTAGTCATTCTTCAACAATCAATAGACATGAGATACAACCAATTTCGCAAGTTTAAATACCACATCCATAATCACAATCCAATTCACTAATCTAATTTAATCCATATTAGATAAGTCATTACTCACATTAAGAAAACATTACTTTAACCATCAAGTCTGGTAAAATCAATATTAAGGGTAAGTGACAAGTCTAATCTAAGTTAATTTAAGGCTATTTAACTGACAAGTCATAAATAGTCAACCAACACCATCCTATATTAACCATTTAATGGCACAACGAGTTTAACCTTATCCATATATTTCTATCGTTATTAAGGCAACACTATAAACAACCTCCTTTAAATATCACAGGTTGTACACTATCAGCAATAATGATTATGTCATCTATTCATCAAATAAATATAAATCTAAAAATCTGCAGGCGATTAACTTCAATGGTGGTCTGAATTATACAAGTGGTTGTTGTCCATTTCAAGGAAAATTTTAAAGTTGTTCTGTGATATAAACGAGAACCAATTCTACTCTATAAAATGAAAATACTTAAAGTGGCCATAAATACAACCAACATTCATTATCATAGCTATCAATACACAAGAACCTAAACCTATCACATAAAACCATTTTTGTAAAAATTTAACATTAAACTTAAAAGTAAACTTTAAACATACCCTCTATGTTAAACTTAAATAGAACATATTGACAATAAAAAATTTAAACAAATCATATATAAACATAACCATTGGAACATCATTTCAATCAACAAGAAAACATTACAACTATGATAGGGTTCCAAAACATCGTTTCCCTAAAATTATGGCAACGAATTCATGAACCATAAATGCGATTAACCTAAATGCCTTTAAAATAATGGTGGCCATGACATCAATGCTTTTAAGCGAACCTTCCTTGAGATGAAAGAGAAATGGGCTGCACAACATGGCGATAGTTAAGGGTAATTGAATTGTTTTAAAAAGTTTTCATGTTCAGGTCCAATTTAAGTTACCCATCGTGCGCCCACCCGCTGGCCCTCATTGCCATGTATTATAGACGAGTAGCGAGTGCTAAAGGGAGATTTGTATTTTTCTAATCTCTTAGCTTGTGTGTTTTCTAGATCATAATGCCAATAAAATTCGTTGTCAGGAAGGGTAAGGAATAGAATGCGTGGGCAACAGGCAGCTCCAAAAAAAGAGTTTTTATAGAGTAAATCGCGGAGGTAACAGTTAGAAAAATGTATAGTTTGCTACACCATACTCAACAAACGGAACATAAATTGTTGTCAGTAAGAAATAACAGAATCACTGTGCTTGACAGTCATTGCTCCTAAAAAATTCACTCAAGAAGACACGCAATTTTAATCGCTCAATTATGCAGACGCACAAGTGAAAAGGCATTCGCTCAGGGATGGAGACACACAGGTAAAGGAATTCCCTCAGAAAAGGAAACGCCCAGGTAAAATCACCCAAGGATTTCGCTCAGAAAAAAGAAACTCAAACTATACCCAATGAATAAATTGTAATGAAAACACCCTAGTAAAATCGCCCAAGAATTTGCTCAGGTAAAAAAAAATAATCTCGCTGAGGAAAAAGAAACTAAAACTATACCCAATAAATAAATTGTAATGAAAACGCCCTGGTAAATTCGCCCAAGAATTCGCTCAGGTAAGAAAAAATAATCTCACTTAGGAAAAAGAAACTAAAACTATACCCAATAAATAAATTGTAATGAAAACTCCCTGGTAAATTTGCCTAAGAATTCACTCAGGTAAGAAAAAATAATGTTGCTCTAGAAAAAGAAACTCAAACTACACCCAATAAATAAATGGTAATGAAAATGCCCTGGTAAGATAATCACTACCTCATAAAAATTACAGTGGAACAATGTGGTAGTGCAGATGAAATTATAAAATGTTTAATATCATAAATTGTAAAATCGCCCTTGCACAATCGATGAAATAATGCAGGGTATATTGCCATTAAAAATAAAATTGCAGAGGACAAGTAATTCGCTGGTCATCAAGATTGTGAGTGCAGAGCTAATTATCCGTTAATATAAAGGCAGAGTTAAATTATTATCAATGCATATAACGCCTAGTAAATTTATCCATCAAGCTTAAACCACAGTCAAATATAAAATTGCAGTGATAGTAAGAGGAACATGAGGATCCAAGGGGAATCCATTGAGATTATCGTAGAGATAAACCAACAAGGACATGAGGCAAACATCATCCAAGGACAACGGTCGAGGTAGACGGATGACAAGAATTTCCTTTGCTCATCATCCTCACACAGAAAAGCAGGGCGTTGAGATCCATAGGTCTTTTAACGCCAAGGCGACAACCATAGATCAGGCTCTTGGCCAACTACTCAGGCAAGGACTGAGGAGCTAAGGACGAAAGGAAAACAACCAATAAGGACACAATCAATCACATCCAGGTGGTCACGACATGCGGGGAAATGAAGGCCATAGGAAACAACAACCATGGAGCTAGGCTAAGAAAATTTTTGTCATCAACTTAAAAATACATCAATTTACTTTTCCATTAAATAAGCAGATCCAAGCATAAGTCCTAATGCATTCTACTCTACAAAATAAAAAGAGTGTACCGTTTCCTAATCGCTCACTTCAAATGACGTCCCGCGCTCCGTGCAACTCCCACTCGCCGACCGTCGAGACCTTACAGGTACCTCCCAGCCAATGCTAGGGGTACTCTTCTTCCCCCTTAGCCCCCCGAGCCGCAAAGGGGCCACACACACTATCCAAAGATTTCGTCTAGATCCCAGCTCGCCTCTCAAGGCTGAGCTACCAATCCTCTCTGAGCTGGGTATCCCAACTCCCACAAGTAAATCTGTCAAGTCGATATTTCTACAGTGTAACGTTCCTCAAATAGAAGACACCCTTCCTCCTTCTCCTCCCTTTATTTTATAGACTTTCGAACTTCCTTTCTTTCCTAAAATCTCATTTAATTAAATTTTTAAAAAATAAATTCCTAAAAATTCTTCTCCGTACAAGTGTCACCCATCCCCTACATTCCTCTATTATTTAGTTTCTTTAATTAATTAATTATATTATTTCCCTCACCCACGTAGAGTTACTCCTAGAATCACTCCTAGGTGTCCCCAAATTCCCTTATAGTTTTTAAAGTCTTTCCCTATTATGAAGTTGCTAATTCAGTTTAAAATTAGAAGGCTCTTAAATGGTAGATTCTTTACTAAGTTGACTTACGCTTTTTCCCTTAAGTCCCCCTTTTTCCCTTTTT
>JZKD02S2234064.1:6965-26171 GCA_000966675.3 Picea glauca
TTCCGGAGTGATTCTCTGTCAAGGTTAAGGTGCTCGGAGGGTGGCTTCGGCCTATGGTTGGGTGACAATAGAGATATTGTCAATGGTAAAATGAGCACATCCATTATATTCTAACGGGGTGGAGTTAACATAGTGTTGAAGTGGAAATTCACATGAAATTAGTTTTCAATGGATGTCTGCAATATGTTTGAGGAAAATATTGTAGAAAAATTAAGAAATTTCACGGGTAATTTGGGGAAAAGGCGCCCAGGAATTAAAAATAATCATTTTTCGACTTATAATTGGGGAAAATTTGGGCTTGTAAGTGGCTGAATTTGGAATCTACAGTGCGTCCATGGCACCCATCATAAAATTAGGCAAAAATCCCCAATTTCTGTAATGGGATTATAGAAATTTGACATGGAGGGTCGAATTTTAAGAGGAGGGGTCATTTCGACTTCCAAGCGACTTAATCTCTCTTAGATAGGTGAGTCGGGAATTTCCATAATGATCACGATGGTCGCGATTCATAATTATGGAAAAATGAACTAAGCACATAAATAATTTTGCGTGCGTTAAGTAAAGGAGATGGGCAAAAAAAAGAGTGCGCAGGTGTGTGCACTAAACTTTGGTGATGCACGATGCAGAGCTGGTAATGCGCTGAAAATAATGGTGCGTGGGTGTGCGCACTAAACTTTGGCGTTGTGTGGTGTAGAGCTGGCCATGCACAGAAAATAATGGTGCACGGGTGGATGCACTAAGAATTGACACTACGCAGAGCACAACTTGTGGTGCATAATATGTGTGCGTTGAATATTCATGCTGCACAGAGTGGAATTATGGTGCGCATCATAAAAAGTCACGCACACTGAATATAGGTTTGCGATATAAAAATTATGTGCACTAAATATTGGAGCGCATTATAAAATTTGCGCACACAGGCTGTGGTTGCGTGATACAGAAGTTGCACGCACTAGATGTTGGTGCGTGGTGTGGAAGTCACATGCACTAGATGTTGGTGCGTAGTGTGGAAGTCACGTGCACTAGATGTCGGTGCATTGTCACGTGTCAAAGTCACATGCACTAGATGGTGGTGCGCAATGTTGAGGTTGCGCATACTGGATGGTGGTGTGTGGTGGCGAAGTCGCATGCACTGGATATTGGTGCATGGTGCGCAAGTTGTGTGCACTAGATATTAGTGTGCAATATAAAAATTGTGCACACTAAATATTGGCATGGCATAAAAAGATGCACGCACCATAAATTTATGCGTAGTGTAAAATTTGTGTGCACTGATTATGGGTGTGCGATGCATGCGCTACATATAGACGATGCACGTATAATACTTGCAGGTGCTGAATATGGGTGCATAACTCTTCACTGGTGTATGAAAAGTCAATTTGGCGGTCCATCACAACATAAAACTAGTGATTTCTTGCGAATTGTTTTTGCATATTGAAGGTCATAATCTCCCACAACATTTTCAAGTACCTAAACAATGTTTTTAAGAGTTTTAATTTTCGATACGTAATTATTGTAGGAACCACATAAAGTCTCTTCATATTAAATGATAAATCTCATAAATATATTTCTAACTGTGTAAACCATTCATCAAACAGATCTATTATGAGGAAGTTACAAGCCAAATAGTGGAGGGTAAAACTGTGACCCAATTAACTTCTAAGGGCCATAATGTCCTTCTCTGGAATCAGATTGGGACATAAGAGCAGTCTACGGAAAAATATTGAGCCATAAAATACAACTATGGATCCAAATTCAAAATCTAATCACCTAAAATGTACAGGAGGACATAGAAGGTACCTGTAACATTCAAGGCTAAAATATTAATTGGCCTGAAACTTCAGCAGGCTGTAACTAGCAGCCTAAAGGTCAGATGAGGGAGAAACTTGGACATAATTTCCAGAATATGGTCATGAAGGAATCTAGTTGAACTCCTGTCAAATTTCCCAAGGAGAAGGTGGAAGGATGCATAAGCCCAGTTAAAAATTGCACCTGGTAAAAATGAGTATTTGGGTAAATTCAAATGACCATAACTTTCTGCTCAAGACTCGAAATTGAGAAAGGGAGCAGTTGTGGAAAGGTATTAGACAAAAGAGTCCAATTATTCACCCAGAAAATTGAATTCAATAGTTAAAATCACAAGGAATCGAAAGAAAGGATTTTGAAGGACGTATGGAACACAATTGTGCATAGTTTACATGAATTTATTAAATTAATTAGTATAACAAATCCTTTTTCCTGTACATTTTGTATTGTTAAGAACAATTAGATCATAATAGGATCAACACAGAGATCAGAAGCATGGAAGATGCACATAGAACCTACAACCATAAGGATGAAGTCAATGGGTTGTATGTCAATATGGATAATGAGAGTACATAATCCAATGGGCATAGAGAAGGAAAGGAAGGGAGAATAAACTTGGTAGAGACCATAAAGGGTCTACAAAAAGATGTCCAAAGATATAAAGTTGATAATGAGAGGCTTATTGATTTAGGAGGATCTAAGGAATGCTCACAGAGGTCTAGGAGGATTAGGAACGCTCATAGAGGTCCAGGAGGATCCGCAAGAGCTCAAAATTAAAATATCTAAAATGATCTCTATAAGTCAATCAATGCATAGAGCTCAGTAAATGCTTTCCAATGAACAAAAAAGGCCTCAAATGGAGTTCGTATGCAAAATATATGGCTGGTCAAATTTCAAGTAAACTAGGTCAAAAGTCAAAGTCAAAGGGGTCAATGTGACACGTGTCACCATTGCAAGGGTGACACGTGGCTCAACCATATAGGTTGTACGGTGATGACATTTCCACATCCCAAGGTGCCACGTGGCATGACCGTACGTTGACTGGGAAGAGGTGTTGGCATTCATACATATAGGTGGACTAATCATTTTTTGACACGTGGCATGGATAGACCAATGAGAGGCCACCACGTGGCGACCTCCCATTGGACAATTATGGTTTTTGTGTGTTAAAATTATATGGAAGTCCATAGGATTGAACCCGTGATCTCCCAAAACCTTACACAAACCTCCGTTATCATTGCGGCCACACATTAGTTCTTAACAATACATGGCGCCACATGTATTTAACCTTGATCAAAGGTTCAAATGGTGGTAAAAGGAACGAGGACCTAATCCCTCGACCCTGGTTATATGTAATAAAATGTATGACCATGAACTATATTCGTGCGGGGAGTTAACAACGATCTGCGCCATATACCATATATATTATATGGTTACAAACCATATAACAAAACAACAAAAATACTGGAGGTCGGTGGGGCTCGAACCCTCGACCTACCAAATATATCACCAACGCCTTAACCAATATGCCAATGGAACCCGTTATTACGAGATTCCCCAATTAATTAATAAATTGTTTGCCTATAGTTTCAGATGCGGAGTTAAGGGCCCTACGACCTATATAATGGGTGCGGATTCCCATGTTTGCACACAGAATGAGAGTGCATATCTCGAGACGAAACAAAGTTCATTTCATGCATGGATACCAAGGTATGGATGCATATATTTTTGTGCAAGAAGAGGAGCCAAGTATGGTGTTGTCTTGATATGCATGCAATGAGATATAATGACTGCACCTAGAAAACGTTATACTCATTTTTATCGTTTTCTCATGAGGAGTATGGATTTGATGTCTATTTTATGATCATAAATAATTTGTAAAAGTATTAGTCCATATTTCCATTAATGAGTGCCATAACACATTGTTTCGCGTGTAAAGAGGGTGAAATTGAGCCAGTTTGGAATTTGGTCGACTTTGTACTCAAATTTCTCAGAATTTCGCAAGGAATTCAATGGTGAACTCATTTTATTGGTTTGAGTAGCAGAATTAAAGAGATTCCGTAAAATTGGCTTTTTGTATGTCCATGTTGTAATGTAATTGGACATTTTGAGATGATGAAGAACAATCTTACTATCTAAGAGGACTTGAAGATGAAATAATATATGTCATCAACATATGTAATTTGAGTTATTTTATTTTCTGTTGTGTCATCTCAATAATATGCAAATTAATCATCAATATTATGCGTTTTTGGATATGGAGCACAACATCATTTTTAGGAAAATCACGTCAATAAGATCAAGAATTAATTCTGAATCAAGTTAGATGCTAATATGCATATTTTAAAGGAATAAATGGTATCTAAGGATTTTCAGATCAAGTGGTATCAGAGCCAAGTTTGACATGAATTTTCAAGTTGTTGATCCAAGACTTAAGTTGCTGAAGATTTTGGAAGACTCTTATCAAGAGGACAAAATGAGTAAAGCTCTCATGAAGTTGAGGTTATAGAAGAATATTAATCGACAAATCCAGAAGGAGAATTTTGAGTTAAAGATGAAGTTGCAAACTCTTGATGAAGAGAAGAAGAAGATGTAAGATTGATTGATGTTTCATGAGGAATTCCATAGAGGTATTTTTCATGAGTTGGAAAGGAAGCTATAGATTAGGAATCAAGTATTAGAATCATCAACATCAATCCATGAAGATTGGCAGGATGAGAATGTAAAGTCTCTGATGCAAAAGGGACTACTCTTTCAAAAAGCATGATCGAGAAGGATGCCTCCTCATATTATTCTTTTTCCCGTCAAGATGGAGAATGCTCGAGGACGACTGAAGCAAAGAGAACTTCAGATGAAGAGGTCCTTCATAATTAGTCAAGGTTACCTTCCAGTCCAGAGAAAAGTAACATGTGTAATACATATCCAAAGAATGATGTGCATTGCAAAGAGGGAATGAAGACGTTTCCCACTGGTAAATGGCCCATGTATCCATGTGCTTCATGTGGAACTAGTAACGATGATATGGAGAAGTGTATAAGAAGACAGTCTGTGAAAGAAAATCCCTCCAAGAAGAAGGCTAAAGGTAAAGATCATTTCTCAAAGTAAAGGAAAAGGGGGAATGGCAAGAAGGGATCGTGGTTTGAATATGGGAACAAGGCACTCTTTCCTTATTGTGGTAAGAGTAGAAATCAGATTGAGAAGTGTTGGACACTTTACCCACACTTATGTCCAAAGAAAAATCAGAAATATGTAAAGGCACTTGCAAGAAGACAAGCAACAAACCTAGATGAAGTTAATTGGCTTACTGAAAGATTTTAGAAAGAATACTTCCTAATGACTGGTCTTAACAAAGTGGTATATGAATACATCAAGGAATGGCTCGTGGATAGTGGCTCATCTCGCCACATGACCGAGATGAGATCAATATTTCCGACTTTCTCAGAGTCTGACATAGATTGCTATGTAGGATCTGGAACTAACATCAGATAAGCAATAAGAGGGTATGGATATATAATATTCCAGCTCGAGTCAGGAGGATTTATGGGAATATAACATATGTTATACGTTCCATATTTTAAAGTAAACCTACTCTCAATTGTGGCTTTTGAAGATGAAGGCTATGCGGTTGCATTCTAGAATAGTGAGGTACTTGTGTATTCAAAGGAAGCTTCTCTAAACACAACAATAGTGCTTAGTGTTTGCAAGGAGAGGTTATATAGGTTACTAGGAAGACCTATATTTTGGTCTAATGGTTAATTAGATTCAACATCAATTTTTGCATCAAATTCAATGCCATATTCAACATAACATTCAAAGGCATTGTCAGATATAGGAAACTGTGAGACTCCTTCCAATACTAAAGGGAGGATGAGTCCATGAATAAACCATCCATCATAAAAGATTTCATTGTGAATATGTATATTTGTAAATGTAAGCTGATATGCATATGTAGATATCTCCTAAAGTCTATTTAGAAGGCTTGTAAGCCACTCATTATAGATTGTAAGAGTGAGAAGAATTTTGTAAAATTTCTATATTTCCACCTTATATGTTGATAAGAGTGAGAGGAATTTTGTAAGAGTTTCTATATTGCCACCTTATATGTTGTTAAGAGTGAGAGGAATCTCATTAAAAATATTTCTATATAGCCACCTTACATATTGTCTGAAGTGAGAGGAATCTTGTAAAAAGGGTTTTTATATAACCACTTTGTTCTAGAGTGAGAGGGATCTTTATAAATATTTCTAAGCCCTTTGAAAACAATATAGGAAATTGTATTATCTTGTTATCAACTAAAGGACTACATATGGATCAAATTGTTTAAGTCAACATTCTTGAATTTAAAGAACCGAAGGCGAAGGAACAAAAGGATGTAGGCATTTGGAGCATGTAGATCAGAAGGAGGAAGAGCATCGAAGTAATGTAAAACTTCCTAGAGCTGGTAAAGGAGAAATAATACTCTTTGTAAAAAAAATAAGAGATATATATTTGTAAAGATGCATGCTATAAGCATATTCAAAATACTATGTTTTGTTCATGTAGATGTATACCTTGAGCATAAGCAAGTTGAGTATAGATGGTTACAATACAGATCAAATTGTTTTCAAGGCATGAGAGAAGTAATGGACATGGAATTAATTCATAGACTCCTACAGCTACATCAACAGTACATGAATAGCGAGTCCAAAGGGCAAGGCATAGATCAACATTCGATTTGGTTTCACATTGGCCGAGATAGACTATATTCAACATAATAGGAGATGGGAGTGGATGTTGAGTACATGATTCAGGTATTGTAGAGATGAGGTGAACAAGAATTTTGTTATGAAGGAATCTATGAGCCAGAACTAGAGCTATATCTATATTAGCGATGGTGTCAAAGGGTAGAGTCAAAACCATATTTAAGAAGCAGAAAAAATCACATTGATCTAATACCTAAGATCGAAGATCCAAGATGAAGACTGAGTTCCAGAATATTCAGTAAGATGGAAGAGTGAAGAAGATTCATCACTAAGTTATTGGATAAGATCATTTTAGTAATGTGGAAGACTAAGTTAGAGTTATCATCACTAAGTTATTGAATATATATACTTTTGAAGGTCCAATTTTTTTTTAGTGGTAAGGTGTGATCAGGAGAATCTAAGGAATACTCATAGAGGTCAATGAGGATCCATAAAAGCTCAAAATTCAAATATCCCAAATGCTCTTTAAAACACCATCAATGCGTAGAGCTTAGCGATAGATTTACAACGGTGCAAAAATCACCTCAAACAGAGTTCGTATGCAAAAGATATGGCCAGTCAAAGCTCAAGTCAACTAGGTCAAAAGTAAAATGGGTCAAGGTGACACGTGTCATCACTACAAGGGTGACGTGACATGACCGTATAGGTTGTATGGTGATGATGTGGCTACACCCCAAGGTGCCATGTGGCATGAACGTACGCTGAAATTGATCCAGTTCGGAATTTGGTTGACTTTATAATCAAATTTATCAGAATTTCGCAAGGAATCCAATGATGAACTCATTTTCTTGGTTTGAGTAGAGAAATGAAAGAGAGTTCGTAAAATTGTATTTTTGTAAGTCCATGTTGTAATGTAATTTGGAATTTTGAGATGATGAAGAACAATCTTATTATCTAAGAGGACTTGAAGATGAAGTAATATATGTCATCAAATATTTAATTTGAGTTATTTTATTTTCTGTTGTGTCATCTCGATAATCTGCAAATTAATCATCAATATTATGAGTTTTTGGATAAGGAGCACAATGCCATTTTTCTGCAAATCACAACAATACAATCAATAATTAATTCTGAATCAAGTTAGATGCTAATATGTATATTTTAATGGATCTAAGTATTTTCAAATAACTTATGAAATATAAGGAGTAGAAAGATGGCTTCATTATCAAGTTGATGCAGAGATTGGATAGAATAGAGAAGAAAATGCATAAGAAGGCAGAGTCAAGACAGTCAAGGAGTCATTTTCCTCATGATAAAATAAGAGGAACACGAAGTGTTGATAGGAATCATCACCACTCACCAAAGAATTCATTTAGGAGAGTGCACAACAGTTCAAGTCCATCTCATGTTAGGAATCATAAGAGAAGGATTGGGGTGGATGAACTACATGGATAAATGAATAAGATCAAGCCTCCTACCTTTGATGGTGAGCACAATAAATGTGAGGATGCAGAGACCTGGTTGTTGGGCATGAGGAAGTACTTCCAACTACATAATTACTCTTCTCAGGTAGAAGGGAGAATTTCCATATACCAACTCAAGGGAAAAGCATCAATGTGGTGGGACCAGTTTGTGCAAGTGAAACACATTGATGAGAAGAAGCTTACTTTGAGGGAGTTTAAAATGTACATCCAAAAGAAATATTTAACCAAACGTTACTATGATAAGAAAATGAAGGAGTTATTTGAACTCAATCTTGGGATTATGACCATAAATGAGTATGAAAGGAGATTCTTAGAGCTGCTAAAATATGTTGTTTTCATCAAGGTTGAACATATTAAGATTCAAAGGTACTTAAGTGGGCTACCATAATTTATTAGTGATAATATACAATATGACGATCCCAAGAAACTAGAGGAAACCATAAGGAGAGATAAATTCCTCTTTGATTAGAATAGAGGAAGACCAACCTTCCGAAAAGCTTGGGAAGACAAGAAGAAAGGAAAGATAGAGCAGAGAAAGAAGGGGACCAAGCCACCATTTTTCATAAATATTTATTAAGGACAACCAACTCCCAAGGAGCCCAAAATGACAGAAACAATGGGGCAAATACCAAGAAAGAAGAAAATGAAGTGTTGGGGTTGTGAGGGAAACCATATGTATCACGATTTCCCTCAAAGAGGTGAAAAAGTGTGGAATATTCATAGTGTACAATAAGATACTACAGTTGAAGACATGGGTAGAAATGTACCAAGGATCTACACAACCCTGGATAACTGCAAGCAAGATGAGTTTCAGTCTCACATGATTGAAGTGGAAGTTAAGATTAATGACCAACCCATTTCTATTTTAATTGATTCAGGAGCTAGTCATAGTTAGCTAGATCCTAAGATTGTGTAAAGATTTCAATTTCCAAGAAGCAAGCTTGGAAAACCTTGGTTGGTGCAGTTAGCTACAGGATATAAAAGGAAAATTAATGAGATAGTTAAGGCATGTCCAATGGACATGAATGTGCTGAGCACAAGGGCAGATTTGAACATCATACCTTTGGGATCATGTGATTCCCTCATTGGTATGGATTGGTTGGACCAACATCATGTTGTCCTAGACTATTATAATATGACACATACTTTCTTGGATGAGGAAGGAAACTGGAGAACAATTCAAGGAATTCTAAGAGTTGTAACTATCAAGAAGTTTTAGACTTGCAATTGAAGAATTTTTTTAGGAAAGGATGTCAAGTAATTGCAACACATATGGAGGAAGCACCCAAGGATAAAGTGCAAAATATGGAAGACTATGCAGTCCTAAAAGAATTTGAATATGTATTCAAAGAAATCTCGGGGTTACCACCCAAGAGAGATATTGATTTCTCTATCAATCCGATGCTTGGAGCATCCCCAATATCCAAGACTCCTTATAGGATGAGTACACCAGAGCTAAAGGAATTGAAAATGCAACTTGAAGAGATTCTGAAGAAGGGCTATATACCCCCAAGTGTGTCACCTTGGGGTGTCCTAGTATTATTTGTGAAAAATAAGGATGGTACATGTAACGTCCCCAACTCTGCTTCGGGCCACATCACATCAAAATTTTGAACTCTGATACCACTTTGTAACGTATCTAGCCTCATAGATGAGTAATGTTACCACATTGTAAAGTCTCCACTATTGCAACTCACTAAATAAATCTATGATATGAATTCTTTCTTCTGTGGAAGCAATTCATTGAAACCAACAATGCACACAACTAAGTTTTCCTAGTGTGTGTAAATCGGTCTCGTACCACGTGCAATAACTATGTCTTAGCAATTTTTTGCACTCAACTGTCATTTTGTTGTCCACGTCAACTATCCCTCATCACACACGACATTTATAGCTTCACGCTAGAACCCATACGATTACTACTGAAGTTACTTAACATATAGCAACTATAACAACAAAATGAGCTCATAATACAATTACACACACAATCATTCCTATGTCGTGCACGGGGTCTGTCCCATTTGCATGCGTGGACTGATTTCCCTGCATGCATGATGATTCGGGCCTTTCCTCAGAATCCCATGACCATTACCACAAAATTATCTAACACGAAACACTTAATAACTACAATTCTCTACATCTGCAACAATTATGTAGAACTAACAATACATGTCCAACCCAACATAATTATGTACTAATTCCATAAACATAAAATAGCATAAGAATTCACATGTTAAACAATATATAAACGCATATAACTGTCATGGCCCATGCCCTACATATGCAACAAACATGCAATTCTACAACATATATAATCCACACACACACACACACACACACACACACACACACACACACACACACACACATATATAACACATTATATATATAACATGTATATGCACATTACTCAGAGAATAATACACATAAAACGATACTTATCTTTTGTTGTAATCCACCAATTGCACGCAGACCTCAAACGTTCCTCCTAGCCATAAACTTTGTCGCTTATAAACTCTCAACAATAGGTCACCCCCAAGCTAGGGCTTGAGCTCCACCAAGGTAAAGGGTTCCTAAGCCAAGATAAGGTCTATCAACAGTAAAAACACTCAGACAAAGGTGCCAACCCCAAAAAACATACTATAGTCCCTCATTCCCCACATGTCTATCCCACCCCATGAAGTGTGCCCCTTCTTTGCTCAATAGTCCTTCATATGCCCCACTTCCATTCCAGGGATTCAACAACAGACCGGACATGAAGTCTCAGAGCCCTGTAGCTACAACTAGGAACCTTGGTAAAGAAATTCCCATCAGTTATCTCACCTAGAGAGAATGTTTACAGGCCTAAAAACCCGCTTCTTCAATAGCACGCAAGCCTGACAAGCCACCTTTGCAATAACACATGGGCTTGAAAAACCCTCCTCTTCGATGGAACATATGCCTTCCCAAGTAAATGGTTATGTGATGGCAACAAGTTACAACAAGATACATATGCTTAGTAGAGGAAATTTGGTCTGTATGATGAAGGAATGAGTGAACCCCCCTCGAAATACATTAAGGCACAACAATATATTTGCATGACTAAAACTAGAGACTTGTCACCTTAAGAAATAGATTCGCTCCACTTGGTGACTCGTTCCCATCCCTTAGGAACTTAGGAAATATATATATCCCATAAATTATATTTTTGGAAATATTATTAAATATTCCCTCTTCCTAACTCTGATCCCGTTTTTCCTTTTCTAGTGGAGTTTAAACCCCTTGTCTCTTTTCGTCTGATTGGTGTGTGCACATTGATATGTTTTTATCAATATCTGAGTGCAATTACATTTTACAAAAATAGGTGCACCATCCTTTGTCGGAATCCAGACTCTCTAGCCTAATAACCACACAGGCACTCTGGCCTCAATATACATGTATACAAAGGCTCTCTGGCCCCAAAAATATCTCCGCTACAAACAATGTCTGGTGCGCACTTTGAAGCGATCCTCCCCCACTTACTTAGGTGCGCGCAAAGCTATGAAACAAGCACACACTCTTCCCTTGGTTCGCGTGCATGACAATCCCCATGCACTTACTCAGGTGCACAAAATGTTATGAAACATGTGTGCAATATTCCCTTGGTGAACGCGTGCCAAACTGTACCCAAAACTTGTGTGCCCATGGACCACCATCCTATATGTACATTTACATTTAAATTATAATTGGGATTCGACCTGGGGGTATTACATTCCCCTCCCCCTTATTTATGCACCGTCCTCAGTGAATTATGTACAATCAAAACTTCAAAGTCTTCAAAAATATATGGGTACTCTACGCGTATAGCATCCTTGTGCTCCCAAGTTGCATCCGCAGGACCGTAATAGGTCCACTGGAACTTTACTAGTCTTATTGCTCGATTATGAAATAACTTTACTTTCCGGTCCAATATGCACACCGATCGAACTCAGAAGTAGCCTTCTTGCTCCACCTAAATCACATTCCAATCAATTACATGATTAACATCAGTGACATACTTTTGAAGAAAATATACATGAAACACATTATGAATGCAGGCAGTGCAAGCATGTACGTGATAGGACCAATTCTCTCCAGGATTTCAAACGACCCACAATAACATGTTGCCAACTTTGAACAATTTCCAAACTTAAGTGAACTCTTTCTAGATTTCACTTTCAAAAACACGTGTTCACCCACTATAAATTCTCTGTGATTTTTTCCCTTATCAACATAACTTTTTTTTCTGTCCTATTTTCACCACCTGCTCTTCCATTTTCCTACGTAAATCTAGCCCAACCATTGCTATATCTGTTGGGTTGTTCCAAATCACTAGTGTGTTTCACTTTCTGCCATAAAGTGCCTCAAATGGGCTCATCTTTAGAGATGCTTGATACCCATTGTTATAAGAAAAATCAACCAAATGTAAATATTTTTCTCACTGCAACAGTTTGTCCATCACATACATTCTTAGCATACCTTCTATCACTTGATTCACCTTTTCTGTTTTCCCATATGACTTTGGATGGTAGGTTGTGCTAAAATTCATATTTGTCCCAAATCCTTTAAAT
Source organism: Picea glauca (assembly GCA_000966675.3). Lineage (NCBI taxonomy): Eukaryota > Viridiplantae > Streptophyta > Pinopsida > Pinales > Pinaceae > Picea > Picea glauca. The sequence continues at coordinate 19,506 of JZKD02S2234064.1, forward strand.
AATCCCTTCCAAAAATTTGATGTGAACTTCGGATCTCTGTCAAACACAATTGTCTTAGGTACACCATGAAGCCTGGGAATTTTCTTCATATAAATATCAATAATGTTTGTTGCCTTGTGAGTGAGCCTTACTGGAATAACGTGGGAAACTTTAGTAAGCTTATCCACCACTATCATGATGGAATCATGCTGCTTGGTTGTTCTAGGAAGCTTAGTGATGAAATCCATAGTTACGACTTCCCATTTCCACTTAGGGATGGGAAATGGTTGTAGAAAACCAACTGGGTGTCTATGCTCCGCCTTTACTTTCTGACATTTCAAACACTTGACAATAAAATCAATCACTTCTTTCTTCATACCCGACCAATAGTATTGTTTCCTGACAACTGCAATTGTCTTTTGGTAGCCTGGGTGCCCAACATAAGGCACATTGTGCATTTATTTTAATAACATATTTTTCAAATCCTAAGAATCTGGTACATAAACTTTTCCCCTGTACATGAGGATTTCATCCTATTTTAACTCAAAATATTCAATTTTCTACTGCAAAATACCTTGTTATAGCTTTGTCTTTATTTCCACATATTGTTGATCTAATTTTTCAGCCTCTAAAATTATGTCCTTCAAATCTGATCTATACATACTAATGGTTATAGCATGCATCTCGTGCACCCTCCTGCTGAGTGCATCAACCAATTTGTTGTCTTTTCCGTTGATATGTTTTATATCAGAGTCATACTCATTGAGGAATTATAACCACCTGCTTTTCCTGGAATTTATAGTTGGTTGTCCAAACAAATATTTCAAACCACTATGGTCTATCCTCAAATCAAATCTTCTTCCCATGAGGTAGTGCCTCCACATATTCAAGACATGCATTATGGCTTCCAATTCCAAATCATGAGTAGAATAGTGTTTTTCATGCTCTTTTAATTTCCTTGATTCGTAGCACACCATATGCCCATTCTGACTAAGGACTCCATCGAGCCCTTCCTTGCATGCATTGACGCACACAACAGACTCTTCATTAGGATCAACAATTCTCAAAATTGGAGCACTTGTCAACAAACTCTTCAAGTGTTGGAAACTCCTTTTACAATCATAAGTCTACTCAAATCTCACACCTTTCTTTTGCAAGGATGTGATTGGGTGTTCAATCTTTGAGAAGCCTTCATTCAACCTTATGTAATACCCTACAAGTCCCATGAAATATTTCACCTCTACGACATTCCTTGGTGTTGGCCATTTTTCAATGGATTTTATCTTCTCTGGGTCCACTGATATCCCTTACTTTGAAATGATATGACCCAAGTATTGAATTTTCCTCTAGTAGAATGAGCACTTGCTCAACTTTGCATACAACTGATGTTCTCTCAATACTTGCAACACCATCCTCAAGTGTTTCTCATGTTCTTCTTTAGAATTTGAGTAAATAAGTATGTCATCCAAAAATACAATGACACACTTATCTAAGTATTCTTTGAAAATACCATTCATTAAACACATGAAGACAACTGGTGTATTTGACAACCCACATGACACTATTGTAAACTCATAATTGCCATACCTTGTTCTGAAGGTTGTCTTGTTGATATATTCCTCTTTAATTCTTACTTGATGATAGCATGATCTGAGGTCAATCTTAGAGAATATTTTTTCATTTTTCAACTGGTCAAAGAGATCATCTATCCTTGAAAAATGATACTTGTGTTGATATTATGGTAGCTGCAGGAGGTATTAACTTGCACATGTAACCTTTGATGAGACTAGAATATTCTGGGAAGCAAGAGTAACCCTAAAGCTTCGGATAATAACCCTAGAAGACAGGTAAACTTAATAGAATAAATTAATATTGAGTTATTATCCCCTAGAAAGAGAAGTTGGCCCAATTAGTTAAGATGGAGCAATATAAATAAAGGGAGCTACATCTCATTTGTCACTCACTCACTCACAACTGCATAAGGACATGAAGTGTGCGTGAGTGAAGGAGAACTATAACTGTTGCAATAGTGATCTTGTCTTGAATTATTGGTTTGGAATTTCTGCTTGGTCTTTCGTTATCCTTGGTTGGCGCACTATCCTTGGTTGGCTATTGGACTGCTACCAGAATTATTTTGTTTGTCAAGGTTAAGGTGCTCGGGGGTGGCCTTTGTGCCTATGGTTGGGTGACAATATTACTATATTGTCTATGGTGAAACGAGCACACCCATTTTTCTAACAGGTTATGGGACCACACCTCCTTAAGCCAATCTAACCACTAGAAGGAAGCTAAGCCATAATATTATCAATCTTGTTGAAGAATTTCCATCAGGGTTTCTAGTAGATGCAGTTACTGAAGCATTGTCGCTAGGGTTACTAGCAGGTGCAACTGCAAACCCTAAAAAATCTTTCCCGACACCTTATGATGGAACGATTTGCTCAAGGAGAGGATATTCTAGTGCACCTTAGTTCAATGCACCTATTGGAACTCTCAGAAGGAAAAAAAGTCAAGGTTGAAATTTTGGGTCAAAGCCAATGTTTGACCTGTCAAAGTCAAAGTTTGACCAACTATCAGTCAACATAAATCATGAATGAAAAGGCAGATCATCTACACTATTCATATCTTACAGGAACTCTTGAAGATGACATGTGGATATTTGACAATGGAGCTTCCAGGCATATGACAAGAAACCAGGTCAGACTCTCCAATCTGAATGAAAAGAAGACATCTCAAAAAGTAGAACATGGAGACAAGAACACCTATCCAGTCAAAGGAATTAGTCAAGCCTCCATAAAGTTGGATTCAGGTAATTTGCAATGAAGGAATTTGCAAAGGATGTGCACTTGGTAAAAATGTTAAGAAGCCATTCTGAAGTAGCGATAATAGATCTAAGGAAATCCTAGATCTAATACATTCATATGTTTGTGGTCCGATGCCAGTCAAATCTCTAGGAGGTTCTCTTTATTATGTAACCTTTATAGATGATCACTCAAGAAAGACTTGGTTATATCTCTTGAAGACAAAGGATGAAGTTTTCAACAAGTTTCAAGAATTCAAAGAAGAAATAGAAAACCTCACGATAAATAAAATAAAGACTTTAGGAACATATAATGGAGGAGAATACACATCCATGGAATTTGTTGGATTTTGAAAATAAGCAGGGATTAGGAGGGAGCTAACCATTCCTCATAATCCTCAACAAAATGGTGTAGCATAAAGGAAGACTAGATCCGTTGAAGAAACCGTGAAGGCACTAATGAATGATCAAGTTTTATCCATGTATCTATGGGGATAAGAAACCATGACAAAAATATATGCTCAGAACAGAAGTCCCCACCGCATATTGAAGGATATGACTCCAGAAGAATCCTTCTCAGGAAATAAAGCTGATGTAGAACACTTAACAATCTTTGAGTGCCCTGTTTATATTCATATCCCCAAGGATAAAAGGAAGAAACTAGAACCCTCAGGAAAGAAGGGAATATGTTTTGGATATAGTGAATCCTCCAAAGTCGACAAAATCTATATTCCAAAACAACATAAGATTGAATTCAACAGAGATGTAACCTTCGATGAGAATATTTCTTGCAATAAATCTATAGAAGAATCCATGGAAGAAGAATATGAAGAGACTAAACAAGAAAACACTTGTCTTCCAGAAAGTCAGAATGAAGAACCAAAACAACTTGATCATCCAATGCAACCATCCAAACCTATTGAATTAGTCATTGTACCCAAAACTAGAAAACGTCTAGCTTGGCTTGAAGCTACTCTACAAGAAGCAGAAAGACTCAAAGCTCCAAGTGGCCCTTTCGGAGAAAGCAGGAAGCTCAAAAGATTCTCCAGTTATGCAACATGTATGACAAAACTTATAAATGAAGAACCCACCACATTTGAAGAAGCAGTTCAAAAGAAACAATGGAAAGAAGCCATGACAGGAGAATACCAGTCCATCATGAAAAATGACGTATGATAAATTGCATCTAGACCCAAGGAAAAATCAATGGTAACTTCAAAATGGGTCTACAAGATCAAACATGTAGTAGATGGAAGGATAAATAAATACAAGGAAAGGTTCGTGGCTAGAGGTTTCTCCCAGAAGGAGGGAGAATATTATGACGAAACCTTTGCTCTTGTTTCCATATATACTTCTATTAGAGCCATTATGTCTCTTGTTGCTTCCATGGGATGGAGTTTACATCAGATGGATGTAAATATATCTTTTCTCAATGGAGAAATTGAAGAAGAAGTATACATTGAACAAACTCAAGGTTTTGAGGTGTATCCCAGAGACACTCATGCTTGCAAATTAAAGAAAGCCCTACATGGACTCAAGCGAGCTCCAAGAGCTTGGTATGCCAAAATTGATAGTTACTTAATAAGACTTGGTTTCTCTAATAGTCATGCAGATCAAAATCTCTACTACAAGGTTGTGAACAATGCACATGTGATTCTACTGTTGTATGTCGACGATTTATTCTTGACAGGTGCAGAGTCTCTCATCACCTAGTGTAATAAGTAATTAGATTCTGAGTTCGATATGAAAGATCTTGGTCTCATTCACTATTGCTTGGGACTAGAAGTATGGCAGAAGCATGGTGAAATCTTCCTTGGACAATGAAAGTATGCAGTGAATATTCTTCAGAAATTTGGAATGATGGATTGAAAATCCATGGCCACTCCTATGACCACAAATATAAGAAAAGTGAGAGACTCAGATTATGATCCAGTAGATCCATCCCTATATCGACAATTGATTGGGTCGTTGATGTATCTAGTGAATACTTGACTATATATTTTCTTTGTTGTAAACACTTTAAGCCAGTTCCAGGTGGAACCTAGACATGAGCACGTGATAGATGCAAATCATGTTCTAAGATATATTCATGGGACACTAAAATATGGTTTAAGATACCCCTCAACTAGTGATATACAACTTCATGGGTTCACAGAGTCAGATTAGGCAGGGAGTCCAGAATATAGAAGGAGTACTTCAGGGATGTGTTTCAGTTTGGGCTCTGCTATGATATCATGGGCCATCATGAAACAAAAGTCTGTCGCACTCAACACAATAGAAGAATAATATATCACAACATGTGAGGCATGTACCACAACAATATGGATGAGGAAGCTCATTTATGGATTATTTGATCAGGTACCAGATTTGACCGTAATATACTGTGACAATCAAAGTTGTATGAGGCTATCAGAACACCCAGTGTTTCATGACCAGTCGAAACATATTGAGATCAAATGCTACTTTATTCACGATAAATTCTAGGAAGGATAAGTGAAACTGTAACACACCCACTATCGTAATTTAAAAAAAATTGGGGTTAATCTCCCACAAATGAGAAATCTCCACAAACCAGCATTAGCGAAATGCCAATCCCTGGTTCAATATCGGGATTCGGGGTTTTCTAAGGTTAAAACTCATTCACCCCTATGACTCGCGATCCTCTGATATCCGATGCGCTCCTCACGCATTAGCTCCCCAGGCCAAGCCTGTGGTTCACTGCCTTTACGGCCGTGGTCTTATCTCCTTTCGGGGCAACTCCTATCGGAGTATCGGGATTTTCGATGTCGCAATTCACGAGTCCTCGGAACTCGCGATTCTCCGATCCCCGATATGCCCCTAACACATTAGCCCTCTAGGCTAGTGCCGTTCTCATGTGACCTGCTACCATATGTCCGCAGCTTCTATAGCTACCCATCGGGGTTTCGAGATTTATGATATCGCGATGCACAAGCCTTCGCAAATTCCGATTCCCCGATCCCCGATGCCACTTGGTGTGGACTCACGGCCAAGCTTGATCTTCCGACATCTGTCCCTCAGATGGACGACTCAGATCCTATCGGCAAATCGCGGATCGCGATTCCGGATGGCAAGAATTCTAGGTATTCAAAAACCCCGATATGCCGAATTCCGACTCTCTGGGATCCTCTGCCACGTGTCCCTGCTGTTTGACGACTCAGATCTTGTCGGGGTTTTCACTTGGATTACCCCGAGTACTTGTCCACAGGAATGCCGATTTCCCGATGGCAAATATCCCGATTTCCCCTCCAAATATCCTGACACGCGTCGCGCATAATGGACGGTCCAGATTCAATCGGGAAATCGCGTATCGCGATTTCATTGTGCAACGGTTCTACACTCCTAAAATCCCTGATGAGTGAAATCCCGATGCCTCCCAGAACGCCGACACGTGTCCTACCGAAATCAACGGCTAGGACTCTTCCTCTGCACACTAGAGTTTAGCTCCGGTGCAACTCTTCCCGATCCAACGGTTTACGGGATTTCTACTCCAGATCTAATGACTCGAATCACTTCCTCGCGCGTCTACCCCTACGCTTAACCCCCGCGCAGCTTCACCGGATCCAACGGCTATCGGGTAATGTGAATCGAAATCTGACGGTCCAGATTCGTTCTTTTGGGTTTTGGGATTTATGATCCCAATTTCCCATTTCTCACGATGAGAGAGGGCAAGGCATGTAATGCCTGCGTTACTTTCATCATTCTAATGGTTGTGAATGACTATGGTTCACTCCGACGAGATCTCATCCGTCGACTCATTTATCGCACAACACTACTGTCTTGGACCTAAATAGGATCGTTCCTCCTCGTACAGGGTTACTAAGGCCTATGCGTTCGAATCCTTATTCTGGGTTCTGGGTGAACCTTTTCGA
>JZKD02S2234075.1:0-37807 GCA_000966675.3 Picea glauca
GTTTTTGGTTTTTGGTTTTTGTTTAAGAAAACTGAATCGAAATTTTGATGTAACCCCGCTATGAGCTTTGCCACACTTTTTATTAATATAAAATCTCCCAATTACAGTTTAAAAAAAATAATAATAACATAAACAACTTCACCACATAAAAATTTACAATCTTGCTAGGCAATAGTGATAAAAAATGTCCTTTCCTTATTTTATGGTATGACAACAACACAATTTCAATGAGGTGTTAATTGGCACTCAAAACTAGTCTTACTGTATCTAACGCTGCACTCTATGTCATCCACTTTAATTCTTCATGAATTCACATTTATACTTTGCATTTATGCATGCCCTCTTAGAAAATGACTCCACTAAAACATCAAAAGGTTGATCATACATGTCCTTACCCTATTTAGTAACATAGAAACACAACTCCACATGGCATTAATTGGCAATCAAATATTTCATAGTTCTACGACATCCATCTTAATTCCTAATTCACATTTTTTGCTTTGCATGCATGCATACCTTAATAAAGCCCAACTCCATTAAGGCATCAATCAATCATCATACTCATCCTTACCCATTTGGCAATTGAGTAATGCCATACCATGTATAAATTTTCTATTCCTTCAACACTATAGCCACCATGAGTATTTTGCTCACTTATTGTTAAGCTAGAGCTAACTTATTACCATACCCACATGTTTAATTGAAGGTACGATGCATAAGGCCATTCATAGTGTTGGTTTATGACACACATTTTCTTGAAATGTGCAAATCTGCACATGCATTCCTTTTAGGTCACTTCGATACACAAGTCCTTGTGGCACACCACATGACTTATGACAAGATAGTTTCTCACCTCACAAGATCCCATGGTGCAACTTGACTTATGACAAGATAATTTCTCACCTCACAAGTCCGCATGGTGCATTCCTTTTGCTCACATTCATGGTTGCTTGAATTCCTCTCATAGATTGATTTCTTACATCTTGCACATGCCCTGCATCTTTTCCATTTTGCATCATTGTTTGAGTTTTCTTGTCCTTGCTTGCACAACACATTTCAATATCCCTAATTATGATGCTTTGTGACTTGCTCACATATTTTAGGTTCCTTTTATTCCAATTATCTTGGTTTCGAAATTGGATGGATGGTTTGCACTTATCACCCCCTCATGAATTTGATTATGCTAAAGAAGGCATATATAACAACAAAATTCAAGCATAGTGCACTTTAAACCAGTGATTCGTCCCAAGGGTTTAGCTTTGTACTTTGCTTAATATCCTTAGTTTTATTGTCAAGGACCTCAATGCTATATTGTGCTTTAGTTTTATTGTCAAGGGCCTTGAGGATTATGTTTGAGGTCTCAATGCTATATTGTGGTACTTTGGGTACATTCCATGTCTACTTGATGCTCACTCTTTTATGATAGATTCTCGTGATTTAAGGTGACGTTGGACCCTAATCAAACGTTGGATGCACAAACACATGGTTCACAGCTAAATATGTAATTGCATCATTGTGTAGTTACACAAAATAACAAGGCATTCACAAAGGGGCCGCACATTCTCAATTATTTTTCTATAAATAAAAAATAATGGAATGCCTTACAATGGAGTTTTGGAGCTAATTTTGCTCCTTGGAGTTGGAACATTCTTCTAGTAGGTCATATGAAACAAAAGCCATTCCTATGCTCCATCCATTCACAAAAATAGGAAATCTTGTGCTTAGACATTTGGTTGCTTCTAATAGAGAGTTTCTTCTTTGTTGATATTGGAATCTTGCTCACATTCACTTGGAGAATTGTGACCTTCGCTTTGGTTGGAATACCTTGCCCCCTTTTATCCAATTTATGAGGCATCTTCCTTTAGCAACCCTACCATGCATCTACAATGGTCGGACTATGTAAAGTCAAAGGACAGACATCATTCCAAAATAAGCAACTTTTAAAGTGCCGCATATTGATTACATTCAACCTCTTTTTTCGCACTCTTACAATTGAGCATAGATTCAACTTAAATCCACACCCATTAAGCACCTAGACAAATAAAAAACAACTCTACTAGTAAACCCCTCACTATTTAAAAGATTCAAGGTTTAAAGAAATCCATGCTTAGTTTTTTACTATCATGGTAATTTAAACAAATGGGGGTGCTCCAATTTGATTTACATCTTATTCCATGAAAATAAGAACTAGATATTGAAATTATTGATTTCTTCTTCCATACGAACAATAATAGCTTATAAATTGACTTTTACAATGCTTGGGGTTGAACAATATCCTTCATATAACTGTAAGAGAGACTTCATATAAACACCAAAACATGAGTTTTCAAGTTACATCTTATTACTTTCATAGATGCTTCATCATGTATTAAGCTCAAATTGGGCAAACCAAGAGAATAATTAAAAATAAAAACTTAAAACAACTCTGAACTAAAAGAACAAGGTGTATTACAACAAAAATCCTATCAGGTTATGGCAATGGGAAAACAAAATGCCAACTAATGAACCAGCAGGTTTGTAATGGTAATTCTAATTCTACCAAGATGTGGTTTGTCAAACTTCCTTTATATTACAACCTTTTTATCAACGGGTTTGGAAATAAATCCCTTCAAATGAAAATTCAACATCGCTGCCACAGCTAAAAAGATGAGCAATACACTGCCATTAATCCATTCAACATATTTTCCTACTGTCATTCTTGTGGAGAATGAGGCAAATCCACTGCAAGCATTATATATCATACACAAGCCAAAGACATGAATATTCAGTCTTACATTGCATTCTATGAGAAACCTTTGGACTCAAAGCATCTTTTATCACCATGTATTCTCTTTCGTTCCTACAGCTCCATATTTAGACAACAACTCTGGCGGTATTAACTAGACTCAAGCAAAATTACAGAAATCATATACTCTGGCAAAATCAGGGCCATTTTAACTCCAAAATTTGAAGCATACAGAGAATATATTGCCACATTTCTGTTGCAAAGTATGGCATACCAAACTTTGCTAAACTTCATAAAAGGAATGTGGGGAATGGCCATTTGAGTCTGTCAATAAGAGAAGCTACCCTTGTAGCAAAAGCCAACAACAAAATATCATCAAATAGCAGAGAAGGGCAAGAGTCCAAACTGTCCACGCTGGCTCCCCAAACTGCCCTTAATGAAGGGCTTTCAAGGATTAAGGAACCCTGGCATCAAACATTGTCAAAATATGCAAATAAAGACAATTCAAGCATAAAAACATAAACAGTTTGTGCACACATCCCAGGCCACGGTGATAACATGAGTGCATTATCAACAGGGAGTTATGTTTGAACTTTGAGCCCATGTCAGAATGAAAATCATAAAAGAAAATCAAAACAACACTGATCAAGATTAAAGGAAAATGTCTTTGGGATGCCTGCTGGAAAAGAAACTACTGAATCAAGAAGGCCTTTTCTTCGAGGTACTAAACATCAATGTAAGAAAAAGCATTGCAAGATGAGAAAACCAGTGTTAAGGAAAAGACAAATTATTGACTGGTTAAAAAGGCAACACTTCGGGCACAAGTTTTGATATAATTCAACTAGGAGATTGCACAATATTAAAGATAACAGAGCTACACAGTTCAACCCTTTCAACCCAGCACTGAGAATCCACCCAGTCAATAAGCAAGAACCAATTCCAGGACTTGCAACCCATAATGGTCAAAAGTATAGTTGATAATTCTGGCTGCTGGCTGTAAGTATTAAGCCAGTAGTGAGCAATTTTATAGCAACCTTTGCAGATTGGGTAAAGCATATCCTTGATTGTAAAGCCAAGAGAACATCCAGTTCAATATTAAAGGCATTCAAGCAACAGCAGAAAACCCATGCATAGTGCACAGGATGGCTAAATTATACAATCATTTCCTTGGATGCAGGCAACAACTGTTCAAATAAAACTTTTAAAATCAAGGTCAAGGTATGTGTAACTCAAAATGGGGATTGTGAAGATTGCAAACCAGTCAATGCATCAAAATTAAATTCTTAAACATGTTGGACGACCACTGTAACTTCACTACAGAGCAGACAAGTGCTAATTAGTACTGAGCAGAGAAGTCAGCAATAATGAGCAATGCTAACCCTTACATTCACTGTGCTCAAGAACAACCAGCCCTTTGCATAGCTTGGGTAAGACTGGGACCAATTGGTGAGACCTTTCAGGGCCTTACATGATCTAGAAAGGTTGACCTTTCAGCTGCCTCGAATTACATTAAAAAACCATCTACCAGGGTGGCATTTCAATAGCTGCTTGAAATATTTAATACAAGACTGTGTTCAACATAACAAAAGCACAATAAACCAGAAGCATTTGCTATAAATCCATAACAATTCGGAATAAACCAATGGTGCCTTACATCTAAAGCATAAACGTGTAACTCGTAATTTTATCATAACCTTATTCTCATTGATATAAACAGGCATTGGGAGGTGAACATTATTGAATCGGAAGCATGCTTTCAAATAATGATGCCAAACTAAAACGGGCAAAGCATACTGAAGCCCTGGAGATGGTACTCCAGGTGCTCCGTTGGAGCAAACCCTAAACCATATACCCTAAAAACCCAGAGCCACATCAATGATATCAAGATCATATCCCATTGCATCGCAAGCAGAGCAACAGCTTAACCTTGACTGATCTGAACAACAATGAACAATATTTTTTTGATTTACATTTGAGAGCTGGTAAACAATGGGGTTAGAAGCTCCATGTGGGCACATTGGTTAAAGCCCTAATGAACTGCAAGAATATCCACGGGTGGAGAAAAAGTGTCAAGGGCTTCGACCATTCCAGCAGCGCCTGTAGGACTCGAAGGGGAGCCGGGTGTGATGGCAAAGAAGAATGCTTTAGAGGCCATTAGTTTTTTTCTCTGTGGACAACAAGGGCCAAACGATCTCACCTTGAAACATGGGGTCTCGTCTACTATAGAAGCCTGAGGCTGGTTAAGCAGATTGGCCCTTGTGGGGCCACTGGGTTCTGCATTGGGTACCACAGGAAGCTTTCTGGCAGCAATGAAAGTCTGAGATCTGGCATGGATCCTTGCATCCCTGAGCTGGGCCAATGCACCAGGTTTCAAGTACTTTTTCAGCCTCTGCTCCCTTTTGCTTGAGCTCTGGATGCCCCTCATTGGGCCCTGCATTGTTGGGTCTAGACTCCTCTAGATTAAGCAGCAGATGGGCGTATGAGTATGCTGGATCCTTGTGAGTATGGTGCCCAAATCCTCTGATTTTGTAGATGGGGAAAGAGCCCTCCGAAGACTGTTGTCTAAAAGCTAAAATTCAAGCTTACAGAGAAACTGAGTAGCTCGGATGAATCCAGAGAAAAACCATGGAAGGCGTTTACTTCATATATGGGTGGACGAGAAAGAGGGAATGTTAGAAGTGAGATTTGGTTTAAAAAGAAGACAAGGCGGGAGGGTGCACTTGGTGCTCCCGCGCGCTAAAAACCACCGGCTAAATTGGAATAACGGTTGGGATGCATATTGTTCACATGGGCGGCTTAGACCAACATGAAGTGTCGATGTGATAAAATGTGAAATATGACGTCTGCACATTTAAGATTTAATTTTGAAAATTTTGTCCGCAAAAAATATATATATATATATATACACATTCAATGTTGGTGTGGACTTTCGGGTTAATGCAATGAGTTAGTTGAGTAACGCAAGAGTGAGGGTGACCCACTCGAGTGGACCTCTATTTGAGAGACCCATTCGAGTGGACCTCTATTTGATCGGTCATGTATTCTTTTAGTTTTAGTTTTATTATATTGTATTCTTTTAGTTTTATTATAATGGGACAACATGTTCATTTTGAGGGAATTGAATCTAGTTGGAGAGGATAATAAACATGCTACCCAACTGAGCTATGAATCCGAGATAACAAACATGCTACCCAACCACCTGAGTAATAAATTTAATTTTCACAATTGTTTTGGTTTAAGTTTTTTGGTAGTTAGAATAACTCATTTGGTTGCCATTTGGGAAGCCCATTAATTTTATCCATGTCACCTAGTTCAACATTTATCACAACTAATCAGTTAGACTACTCACCCCCCAATGGCATACAAGGTACCCTGAAGTGGATGTACACCATGGGTTCTAAAGCTTTTCATAGCTAATTGTGTATAACCTAGTGTATATTGCATTTATTGTTGCATTGCTTGGTTCAAAATGCTTACTTAGCATGAGAGACTTGAATGTGTGGCCCCTAAGATAGTGAATTAAATATAGCCCCCTCTAAGTGACTTGGACAAGCAAGGCCAATTCACTATCAATTTTTCAATTTTTTATCCACACTTGACTAGACTCGTGTGACCTTAATCCTAACATTCATCTAAGTTACTTGAGATGGTTGCAAGTCATCAAACTATGCCTACTCAAAAAATGGTCAGTATACTTGGTCAAACAATGAAAGCTAAACTAAACCAACTCATTCATTATTTAACCAATTATCTAAACTACAACCATATGCACCACATTTATGTTTATCATTTGTTAGTTCTTCAACATGAAACATCAACAGTGAACATCTCAATTCAATAAACCCATGCACAAAGTTTATAAGGGGGATGCCCCACCCTAGGGAAAACCCGACCACTTGGAAAAATATTAATCGAGTTCAAGTTTTAGTACAATATGACCAAGGTTAGGCTTCTCTGAAAATGCCCATGGCGTACAACGAAGTACAAACAATGGATTTATGAATGAACCACCAATGGCTAGCGATTGGCCCCATTGAGTCATCAACCAATTTACCACTATCATCCATTGTTTTAGTAGTTATAGTTGCTCACACAAGGTTGTGAACATCTATTGCACTAAGTTGTTGTTGTTTCGCTTGTCTAGTGTTTCATTTCTTCATAGTATTATGCACATTTGGTGCACTTCATCCCAAACCCTTAGAACAAATTCATCTTGGCCATTTATTTCTTCTAAGCTAGTGGTTTGTCTCACCCTAAGATAGAAAGCTAATTGTAGCCACTCTAAGTGACTTGGACAAGCAAGGCCAACTCACGGTCATTTTTTCAACTTTTTATCCACGCTTGACCAAACTCGAGCGGCCTCAATCCCAACAATCATCTAAGTTACTTAAGACAATCACAATTCATCGAACTATGCCTACTCAAAAATGGTCAGTGTACTTGGTTAACTAGTGAAAGCTAAACTAAACCATCTCATTCATCATTTAACCAATTATCAAAACTACAACCATGTGCACCACATTTATGTTTATCATTCATTAGTTCTTGAACATGAAATATTAACAGTGAACACCCCAAGTCAATAAACACAAGCACCAAGTTTATAGGGGGGAAGCCTCACACTAGAGAAAAGCCAACCACTTGGAAAAATATTATCCAAGTTCAAGTTTTAGTACATTGTGACTATGGTTGGGCTCCTTCAAAAATGCCCTTGGCATACAAAGAAGTAAAAACAAGGGATTTATCAATTAACCATCATTGGAGAGTGATTGGCCCCACTGATTCATTGACTAGTGCCCTACTATCATGCATCATCTCTGTGGTTATAGTTTCCCACACAAGGCTGTGAACATCTATTGCACAAAGTCATTGTTGTTTCACTGGTCTAGTGTTTCATTTCTTTATTATAATATGCACATTTATGCTCTTCATCACGGGCCCTTAGAACAAGTGTGTCTTGGCCATTCATTTTTTCTAAGCCAATGATTCATCTCACCCAATAATTAGACAAATCCAATTAACCAATAACTTGGCTCAATTTTTTCTAACTCAAAAAGGTTCGCCACTCACCAACAAGAGATTATCTCTAAATGATTCATCCAAGTGCCTTATTTATATGAGATGAGGTGTCTTCATAAACACCTTGCACCAACCTCTGTGTCCCTAAAAACACGATGGTCAAGTCTTGGGTTTGTGCATCAAGGCTCATTGCATGGGCTCACTAGTTCCCTGGGCTTTGTTCCAGTCCAATGGTTATGTCACATTGTGGTCCTACCACCCTTTTCATGTGATCAACAGCATTTTCCTTGTCCATTAAGCAATCCACATATCATAGAATCTATGAAGAGGACTATAACCCATGTCCACCATGTGCACCAAGCATTTGACCTTGGTGTCGCGAGCCACAAGTTTTCCTGCCTTAGAGATGTAATATCTTGGTTTTGAGCCCTAGATCGTATTGGACTGAATTATGTGCAAAGTGTTATAATGATAGGAGTCAGGTGATATGTGTAATGTCCCCGGCCATCATCCCCATTACCGGGCAACGCTACTATGCGGGACATATACACATATATTTATAAAGAATATACATTAAATCAAATTAACATATTTAACATGGATTTACTGCTGGCATACGGACTTAAATAGAATTAACAACAATTCAAACTTGCAACAGAATACATGATAACATTTCAAGACACAGACATGCATCACATATAAATTAAGTACAAAATTAATACTTATCTTTCAAACTGGTGTAACACCACCAACTGCGCGCAGACCTTCCACGAACCTCCCAACCTTAGACCGCGTTGCTCATCACTCTCAGCAGTAGGCCACCCCCGAGCTAGGACTAAGCTCCATCGGGCAAGGGAATCCTAGGCTAGGCAAGGTCAACATGAAGACACACAGTTTATGAGGAAGGATTCTCTCCCAGGAGCCACTTATGCCCACTGCTCACAGACTCTCATTCCCCACATGCCTGTCCCACCTCAGGAGTATACACCTTCACTATAACCAAAACAGTCCTTCAGCTGCTAAACCTCCCTTGCCTTGGGCTTCAGCAACAGACCGGACTGGAATTCTCTTAGCTCTGTGGTAGCTACAGGACCCCCTCCAGGAGTTCTCACTTCCTCTATGCACTCTCTCACTTGGAGAGAGTCGCTCACAGGCCTGACAACCTGGCTCTTCAACCACAACCACCTCCCTCACTTGGAGAGAGTGTTGCACACAGGCCTGAAAACCTGCTTCTTCAGCTCCGTTCCAGCACAAGGAGGACCACAGTATGGCTCATCAAAGAACGGATGGTGGTAGCCAATCACACTCAGCCAAGGGACTGCATGGACACAACAACCCACAGTTAAAACACATGTGGCATAGACAATTGCGGTATGCTCAGGTTTCACACAAGACAGCAACCCAGACAGTTAAGCATGAACTCGGATTTGTAGAATGGATAAACCAAGTTCACAGGACACACAAGAGACACGGCTTCGTCCACGGGTTTGCCATTGGTTTTCAGATGCGTGACAAGGAAATTATGCAGAGGTCGATGATGGAGGCCAAACGCAGAGACCAGATGAAATTCACGGGAATACACCAATCGATCACAGAGGTCTCAGGGTTTCAGGTTTTAGAGCTGCGTGAGGTATGCAGAGATTAGACACAGAGGTAACACGGTTCAGATCGCAAACAATAGAATGGTGGACGAACCCCCATCACAGCTCCATTCTTGGGTTAAATTGCATGTGCCTGGGCCGACACATGTCGCCCATGAAGTTGCATGCACTCCATCAAGTATGTGTTCCCTTTTTCCAGGAACTTAGGATAAAAAATATACCTTTCACACCACTTTGGAATAATAATAAATTATTATTCAAGGACTTAAGTCCTCAAGCTTAGCCCCTCTTCCAATCTTTCAGCCCCCTCTCCCTTACTCATTATNGTTTTTGGTTTTTGGTTTTTGTTTAAGAAAACTGAATCGAAATTTTGATGTAACCCCGCTATGAGCTTTGCCACACTTTTTATTAATATAAAATCTCCCAATTACAGTTTAAAAAAAATAATAATAACATAAACAACTTCACCACATAAAAATTTACAATCTTGCTAGGCAATAGTGATAAAAAATGTCCTTTCCTTATTTTATGGTATGACAACAACACAATTTCAATGAGGTGTTAATTGGCACTCAAAACTAGTCTTACTGTATCTAACGCTGCACTCTATGTCATCCACTTTAATTCTTCATGAATTCACATTTATACTTTGCATTTATGCATGCCCTCTTAGAAAATGACTCCACTAAAACATCAAAAGGTTGATCATACATGTCCTTACCCTATTTAGTAACATAGAAACACAACTCCACATGGCATTAATTGGCAATCAAATATTTCATAGTTCTACGACATCCATCTTAATTCCTAATTCACATTTTTTGCTTTGCATGCATGCATACCTTAATAAAGCCCAACTCCATTAAGGCATCAATCAATCATCATACTCATCCTTACCCATTTGGCAATTGAGTAATGCCATACCATGTATAAATTTTCTATTCCTTCAACACTATAGCCACCATGAGTATTTTGCTCACTTATTGTTAAGCTAGAGCTAACTTATTACCATACCCACATGTTTAATTGAAGGTACGATGCATAAGGCCATTCATAGTGTTGGTTTATGACACACATTTTCTTGAAATGTGCAAATCTGCACATGCATTCCTTTTAGGTCACTTCGATACACAAGTCCTTGTGGCACACCACATGACTTATGACAAGATAGTTTCTCACCTCACAAGATCCCATGGTGCAACTTGACTTATGACAAGATAATTTCTCACCTCACAAGTCCGCATGGTGCATTCCTTTTGCTCACATTCATGGTTGCTTGAATTCCTCTCATAGATTGATTTCTTACATCTTGCACATGCCTTGCATCTTTTCCATTTTGCATCATTGTTTGAGTTTTCTTGTCCTTGCTTGCACAACACATTTCAATATCCCTAATTATGATGCTTTGTGACTTGCTCACATATTTTTGGTTCCTTTTATTCCAATTATCTTGGTTTCGAAATTGGATGGATGGTTTGCACTTATCACCCCCTCATGAATTTGATTAATTATGATGCTTTGTGACTTGCTCACATATTTTTGGTTCCTTTTATTCCAATTATCTTGGTTTCGAAATTGGATGGATGGTTTTCACTTATCACCCCCTCATGAATTTGATTATGCTAAAGAAGGCATATATAACAACAAAATTCAAGCATAGTGCACTTATTATCCGTCCCAAGGGTTTAGCTTTGTACTTTGCTTATTATCCTTAGTTTTATTGTCAAGGAACTCAATGCTATATTGTGCTTTAGTTTTATTGTCAAGGGCCTTGAGGATTATGTTTGAGGTCTCAATGCTATATTGTGGTACTTTGGGTACATTCCATGTCTACTTGATGCTCACTCTTTTATGATAGATTCTCGTGATTTAAGGTGACGTTGGACCCTAATCAAACGTTGGATGCACAAACACATGGTTCACAGCTAAATATGTAATTGCATCATTGTGTAGTTACACAAAATAACAAGGCATTCACAAAGGGGCCGCACATTCTCAATTATTTTTCTATAAATAAAAAATAATGGAATGCCTTACAATGGAGTTTTGGAGCTAATTTTGCTCCTTGGAGTTGGAACATTCTTCTAGTAGGTCATATGAAACAAAAGCCATTCCTATGCTCCATCCATTCACAAAAATAGGAAATCTTGTGCTTAGACATTTGGTTGCTTCTAATAGAGAGTTTCTTCTTTGTTGATATTGGAATCTTGCTCACATTCACTTGGAGAATTGTGACCTTCGCTTTGGTTGGAATACCTTGCCCCCTTTTATCCAATTTATGAGGCATCTTCCTTTAGCAACCCTACCATGCATCTACAATGGTCGGACTATGTAAAGTCAAAGGACAGACATCATTCCAAAATAAGCAACTTTTAAAGTGCCGCATATTGATTACATTCAACCTCTTTTTTCGCACTCTTACAATTGAGCATAGATTCAACTTAAATCCACACCCATTAAGCACCTAGACAAATAAAAAACAACTCTACTAGTAAACCCCTCACTATTTAAAAGATTCAAGGTTTAAAGAAATCCATGCTTAGTTTTTTACTATCATGGTAATTTAAACAAATGGGGGTGCTCCAATTTGATTTACATCTTATTCCATGAAAATAAGAACTAGATATTGAAATTATTGATTTCTTCTTCCATACGAACAATAATAGCTTATAAATTGACTTTTACAATGCTTGGGGTTGAACAATATCCTTCATATAACTGTAAGAGAGACTTCATATAAACACCAAAACATGAGTTTTCAAGTTACATCTTATTACTTTCATAGATGCTTCATCATGTATTAAGCTCAAATTGGGCAAACCAAGAGAATAATTAAAAATAAAAACTTAAAACAACTCTGAACTAAAAGAACAAGGTGTATTACAACAAAAATCCTATCAGGTTATGGCAATGGGAAAACAAAATGCCAACTAATGAACCAGCAGGTTTGTAATGGTAATTCTAATTCTACCAAGATGTGGTTTGTCAAACTTCCTTTATATTACAACCTTTTTATCAACGGGTTTGGAAATAAATCCCTTCAAATGAAAATTCAACATCGCTGCCACAGCTAAAAAGATGAGCAATACACTGCCATTAATCCATTCAACATATTTTCCTACTGTCATTCTTGTGGAGAATGAGGCAAATCCACTGCAAGCATTATATATCATACACAAGCCAAAGACATGAATATTCAGTCTTACATTGCATTCTATGAGAAACCTTTGGACTCAAAGCATCTTTTATCACCATGTATTCTCTTTCGTTCCTACAGCTCCATATTTAGACAACAACTCTGGCGGTATTAACTAGACTCAAGCAAAATTACAGAAATCATATACTCTGGCAAAATCAGGGCCATTTTAACTCCAAAATTTGAAGCATACAGAGAATATATTGCCACATTTCTGTTGCAAAGTATGGCATACCAAACTTTGCTAAACTTCATAAAAGGAATGTGGGGAATGGCCATTTGAGTCTGTCAATAAGAGAAGCTACCCTTGTAGCAAAAGCCAACAACAAAATATCATCAAATAGCAGAGAAGGGCAAGAGTCCAAACTGTCCACGCTGGCTCCCCAAACTGCCCTTAATGAAGGGCTTTCAAGGATTAAGGAACCCTGGCATCAAACATTGTCAAAATATGCAAATAAAGACAATTCAAGCATAAAAACATAAACAGTTTGTGCACACATCCCAGGCCACGGTGATAACATGAGTGCATTATCAACAGGGAGTTATGTTTGAACTTTGAGCCCATGTCAGAATGAAAATCATAAAAGAAAATCAAAACAACACTGATCAAGATTAAAGGAAAATGTCTTTGGGATGCCTGCTGGAAAAGAAACTACTGAATCAAGAAGGCCTTTTCTTCGAGGTACTAAACATCAATGTAAGAAAAAGCATTGCAAGATGAGAAAACCAGTGTTAAGGAAAAGACAAATTATTGACTGGTTAAAAAGGCAACACTTCGGGCACAAGTTTTGATATAATTCAACTAGGAGATTGCACAATATTAAAGATAACAGAGCTACACAGTTCAACCCTTTCAACCCAGCACTGAGAATCCACCCAGTCAATAAGCAAGAACCAATTCCAGGACTTGCAACCCATAATGGTCAAAAGTATAGTTGATAATTCTGGCTGCTGGCTGTAAGTATTAAGCCAGTAGTGAGCAATTTTATAGCAACCTTTGCAGATTGGGTAAAGCATATCCTTGATTGTAAAGCCAAGAGAACATCCAGTTCAATATTAAAGGCATTCAAGCAACAGCAGAAAACCCATGCATAGTGCACAGGATGGCTAAATTATACAATCATTTCCTTGGATGCAGGCAACAACTGTTCAAATAAAACTTTTAAAATCAAGGTCAAGGTATGTGTAACTCAAAATGGGGATTGTGAAGATTGCAAACCAGTCAATGCATCAAAATTAAATTCTTAAACATGTTGGACGACCACTGTAACTTCACTACAGAGCAGACAAGTGCTAATTAGTACTGAGCAGAGAAGTCAGCAATAATGAGCAATGCTAACCCTTACATTCACTGTGCTCAAGAACAACCAGCCCTTTGCATAGCTTGGGTAAGACTGGGACCAATTGGTGAGACCTTTCAGGGCCTTACATGATCTAGAAAGGTTGACCTTTCAGCTGCCTCGAATTACATTAAAAAACCATCTACCAGGGTGGCATTTCAATAGCTGCTTGAAATATTTAATACAAGACTGTGTTCAACATAACAAAAGCACAATAAACCAGAAGCATTTGCTATAAATCCATAACAATTCGGAATAAACCAATGGTGCCTTACATCTAAAGCATAAACGTGTAACTCGTAATTTTATCATAACCTTATTCTCATTGATATAAACAGGCATTGGGAGGTGAACATTATTGAATCGGAAGCATGCTTTCAAATAATGATGCCAAACTAAAACGGGCAAAGCATACTGAAGCCCTGGAGATGGTACTCCAGGTGCTCCGTTGGAGCAAACCCTAAACCATATACCCTAAAAACCCAGAGCCACATCAATGATATCAAGATCATATCCCATTGCATCGCAAGCAGAGCAACAGCTTAACCTTGACTGATCTGAACAACAATGAACAATATTTTTTTGATTTACATTTGAGAGCTGGTAAACAATGGGGTTAGAAGCTCCATGTGGGCACATTGGTTAAAGCCCTAATGAACTGCAAGAATATCCACGGGTGGAGAAAAAGTGTCAAGGGCTTCGACCATTCCAGCAGCGCCTGTAGGACTCGAAGGGGAGCCGGGTGTGATGGCAAAGAAGAATGCTTTAGAGGCCATTAGTTTTTTTCTCTGTGGACAACAAGGGCCAAACGATCTCACCTTGAAACATGGGGTCTCGTCTACTATAGAAGCCTGAGGCTGGTTAAGCAGATTGGCCCTTGTGGGGCCACTGGGTTCTGCATTGGGTACCACAGGAAGCTTTCTGGCAGCAATGAAAGTCTGAGATCTGGCATGGATCCTTGCATCCCTGAGCTGGGCCAATGCACCAGGTTTCAAGTACTTTTTCAGCCTCTGCTCCCTTTT
This sequence comes from Picea glauca, assembly GCA_000966675.3. Classification (NCBI taxonomy): domain Eukaryota; kingdom Viridiplantae; phylum Streptophyta; class Pinopsida; order Pinales; family Pinaceae; genus Picea; species Picea glauca. Next base: position 14,904 of record JZKD02S2234075.1, read on the forward strand.
GCTTGAGCTCTGGATGCCCCTCATTGGGCCCTGCATTGTTGGGTCTAGACTCCTCTAGATTAAGCAGCAGATGGGCGTATGAGTATGCTGGATCCTTGTGAGTATGGTGCCCAAATCCTCTGATTTTGTAGATGGGGAAAGAGCCCTCCGAAGACTGTTGTCTAAAAGCTAAAATTCAAGCTTACAGAGAAACTGAGTAGCTCGGATGAATCCAGAGAAAAACCATGGAAGGCGTTTACTTCATATATGGGTGGACGAGAAAGAGGGAATGTTAGAAGTGAGATTTGGTTTAAAAAGAAGACAAGGCGGGAGGGTGCACTTGGTGCTCCCGCGCGCTAAAAACCACCGGCTAAATTGGAATAACGGTTGGGATGCATATTGTTCACATGGGCGGCTTAGACCAACATGAAGTGTCGATGTGATAAAATGTGAAATATGACGTCTGCACATTTAAGATTTAATTTTGAAAATTTTGTCCGCAAAAAATATATATATATATATATACACATTCAATGTTGGTGTGGACTTTCGGGTTAATGCAATGAGTTAGTTGAGTAACGCAAGAGTGAGGGTGACCCACTCGAGTGGACCTCTATTTGAGAGACCCATTCGAGTGGACCTCTATTTGATCGGTCATGTATTCTTTTAGTTTTAGTTTTATTATATTGTATTCTTTTAGTTTTATTATAATGGGACAACATGTTCATTTTGAGGGAATTGAATCTAGTTGGAGAGGATAATAAACATGCTACCCAACTGAGCTATGAATCCGAGATAACAAACATGCTACCCAACCACCTGAGTAATAAATTTAATTTTCACAATTGTTTTGGTTTAAGTTTTTTGGTAGTTAGAATAACTCATTTGGTTGCCATTTGGGAAGCCCATTAATTTTATCCATGTCACCTAGTTCAACATTTATCACAACTAATCAGTTAGACTACTCACCCCCCAATGGCATACAAGGTACCCTGAAGTGGATGTACACCATGGGTTCTAAAGCTTTTCATAGCTAATTGTGTATAACCTAGTGTATATTGCATTTATTGTTGCATTGCTTGGTTCAAAATGCTTACTTAGCATGAGAGACTTGAATGTGTGGCCCCTAAGATAGTGAATTAAATATAGCCCCCTCTAAGTGACTTGGACAAGCAAGGCCAATTCACTATCAATTTTTCAATTTTTTATCCACACTTGACTAGACTCGTGTGACCTTAATCCTAACATTCATCTAAGTTACTTGAGATGGTTGCAAGTCATCAAACTATGCCTACTCAAAAAATGGTCAGTATACTTGGTCAAACAATGAAAGCTAAACTAAACCAACTCATTCATTATTTAACCAATTATCTAAACTACAACCATATGCACCACATTTATGTTTATCATTTGTTAGTTCTTCAACATGAAACATCAACAGTGAACATCTCAATTCAATAAACCCATGCACAAAGTTTATAAGGGGGATGCCCCACCCTAGGGAAAACCCGACCACTTGGAAAAATATTAATCGAGTTCAAGTTTTAGTACAATATGACCAAGGTTAGGCTTCTCTGAAAATGCCCATGGCGTACAACGAAGTACAAACAATGGATTTATGAATGAACCACCAATGGCTAGCGATTGGCCCCATTGAGTCATCAACCAATTTACCACTATCATCCATTGTTTTAGTAGTTATAGTTGCTCACACAAGGTTGTGAACATCTATTGCACTAAGTTGTTGTTGTTTCGCTTGTCTAGTGTTTCATTTCTTCATAGTATTATGCACATTTGGTGCACTTCATCCCAAACCCTTAGAACAAATTCATCTTGGCCATTTATTTCTTCTAAGCTAGTGGTTTGTCTCACCCTAAGATAGAAAGCTAATTGTAGCCACTCTAAGTGACTTGGACAAGCAAGGCCAACTCACGGTCATTTTTTCAACTTTTTATCCACGCTTGACCAAACTCGAGCGGCCTCAATCCCAACAATCATCTAAGTTACTTAAGACAATCACAATTCATCGAACTATGCCTACTCAAAAATGGTCAGTGTACTTGGTTAACTAGTGAAAGCTAAACTAAACCATCTCATTCATCATTTAACCAATTATCAAAACTACAACCATGTGCACCACATTTATGTTTATCATTCATTAGTTCTTGAACATGAAATATTAACAGTGAACACCCCAAGTCAATAAACACAAGCACCAAGTTTATAGGGGGGAAGCCTCACACTAGAGAAAAGCCAACCACTTGGAAAAATATTATCCAAGTTCAAGTTTTAGTACATTGTGACTATGGTTGGGCTCCTTCAAAAATGCCCTTGGCATACAAAGAAGTAAAAACAAGGGATTTATCAATTAACCATCATTGGAGAGTGATTGGCCCCACTGATTCATTGACTAGTGCCCTACTATCATGCATCATCTCTGTGGTTATAGTTTCCCACACAAGGCTGTGAACATCTATTGCACAAAGTCATTGTTGTTTCACTGGTCTAGTGTTTCATTTCTTTATTATAATATGCACATTTATGCTCTTCATCACGGGCCCTTAGAACAAGTGTGTCTTGGCCATTCATTTTTTCTAAGCCAATGATTCATCTCACCCAATAATTAGACAAATCCAATTAACCAATAACTTGGCTCAATTTTTTCTAACTCAAAAAGGTTCGCCACTCACCAACAAGAGATTATCTCTAAATGATTCATCCAAGTGCCTTATTTATATGAGATGAGGTGTCTTCATAAACACCTTGCACCAACCTCTGTGTCCCTAAAAACACGATGGTCAAGTCTTGGGTTTGTGCATCAAGGCTCATTGCATGGGCTCACTAGTTCCCTGGGCTTTGTTCCAGTCCAATGGTTATGTCACATTGTGGTCCTACCACCCTTTTCATGTGATCAACAGCATTTTCCTTGTCCATTAAGCAATCCACATATCATAGAATCTATGAAGAGGACTATAACCCATGTCCACCATGTGCACCAAGCATTTGACCTTGGTGTCGCGAGCCACAAGTTTTCCTGCCTTAGAGATGTAATATCTTGGTTTTGAGCCCTAGATCGTATTGGACTGAATTATGTGCAAAGTGTTATAATGATAGGAGTCAGGTGATATGTGTAATGTCCCCGGCCATCATCCCCATTACCGGGCAACGCTACTATGCGGGACATATACACATATATTTATAAAGAATATACATTAAATCAAATTAACATATTTAACATGGATTTACTGCTGGCATACGGACTTAAATAGAATTAACAACAATTCAAACTTGCAACAGAATACATGATAACATTTCAAGACACAGACATGCATCACATATAAATTAAGTACAAAATTAATACTTATCTTTCAAACTGGTGTAACACCACCAACTGCGCGCAGACCTTCCACGAACCTCCCAACCTTAGACCGCGTTGCTCATCACTCTCAGCAGTAGGCCACCCCCGAGCTAGGACTAAGCTCCATCGGGCAAGGGAATCCTAGGCTAGGCAAGGTCAACATGAAGACACACAGTTTATGAGGAAGGATTCTCTCCCAGGAGCCACTTATGCCCACTGCTCACAGACTCTCATTCCCCACATGCCTGTCCCACCTCAGGAGTATACACCTTCACTATAACCAAAACAGTCCTTCAGCTGCTAAACCTCCCTTGCCTTGGGCTTCAGCAACAGACCGGACTGGAATTCTCTTAGCTCTGTGGTAGCTACAGGACCCCCTCCAGGAGTTCTCACTTCCTCTATGCACTCTCTCACTTGGAGAGAGTCGCTCACAGGCCTGACAACCTGGCTCTTCAACCACAACCACCTCCCTCACTTGGAGAGAGTGTTGCACACAGGCCTGAAAACCTGCTTCTTCAGCTCCGTTCCAGCACAAGGAGGACCACAGTATGGCTCATCAAAGAACGGATGGTGGTAGCCAATCACACTCAGCCAAGGGACTGCATGGACACAACAACCCACAGTTAAAACACATGTGGCATAGACAATTGCGGTATGCTCAGGTTTCACACAAGACAGCAACCCAGACAGTTAAGCATGAACTCGGATTTGTAGAATGGATAAACCAAGTTCACAGGACACACAAGAGACACGGCTTCGTCCACGGGTTTGCCATTGGTTTTCAGATGCGTGACAAGGAAATTATGCAGAGGTCGATGATGGAGGCCAAACGCAGAGACCAGATGAAATTCACGGGAATACACCAATCGATCACAGAGGTCTCAGGGTTTCAGGTTTTAGAGCTGCGTGAGGTATGCAGAGATTAGACACAGAGGTAACACGGTTCAGATCGCAAACAATAGAATGGTGGACGAACCCCCATCACAGCTCCATTCTTGGGTTAAATTGCATGTGCCTGGGCCGACACATGTCGCCCATGAAGTTGCATGCACTCCATCAAGTATGTGTTCCCTTTTTCCAGGAACTTAGGATAAAAAATATACCTTTCACACCACTTTGGAATAATAATAAATTATTATTCAAGGACTTAAGTCCTCAAGCTTAGCCCCTCTTCCAATCTTTCAGCCCCCTCTCCCTTACTCATTATGTGGAAGCTTAGTTCCCCATCACTCTTTCTTCGTGGTTGGTCAGCACGCAACGATGTTTATATATTATATTAATGATCTACATAATTACATATACAAAAATCAGGCTCCTAGCCTTAACACTTAGGCTCTTCGGCCTAATAAACACATAATCCCACCAACTTATTAATACTTGGCTCACCAGCCTACAAAACATGATTACAATTCATAATATCATTGGGGCACTACCGAGGGATATTACAATCCTCTCCCCTTATTTTTGCATTGTCCTCAGTGCAACTTTTACATAGTATCAACAAGATTTTCAAAATTTTAAAAAAGATGCGGGTATTATGCCCTCATAGCATCCTCATGCTCCCATGTCGCGTCCTCGGGACTGTACTAGGTCCACTGGATCTTTACAAGCCCTATGGCTCGATTCCAGAGCTGTTTGCTTTTCTGATGCAATATGCGCACAAGATGCACTTGCAGGACACCTTCTTGCTCCACCTGAATCACATTCCAATCAATTACATGATTAGCATCAGGGATATATTTATTAAGCAATGAAACATGAAACACATTATGTACAGTCATGGATGGAGTTAATGCAAGCATATATGCAGGTGGCCCAATCTTTTCTAGGATTTCAAATGGCCCACAAAATCTAGCTGCCAATTTGGAGCAACTTCCCAGCTTCAGGGAACTTCTGTTAGCTTTCACTTTCAGGAAAACATGGTCACCCACTTTAAACTCTCTGTGGGTTATGTTCTTATCAGCATAACTTTTCTTCCTGTCTTGGGCAACCTTTAAATTCTGTTTAATTTTTAGCATTTGTTCTTCCATTTCCTTGAGCAACTCTGGCCCAATTACTGCCCTATTAGCTGGATTATCCCAGCTTACTGGAGTATTGCACTTTCGGCCATAAAGTGCTTCAAATGGGCTCATCTTCAACGATGCTTGATACCCATTATTGTAGGCGAATTCTACCAAGTGTAGGTAGTCTTCTCATTTCGATGGTTTGTCCATCACATACATCCTCACTATGTCTTCTATTACTCGATTCACTCGCTCTGTCTGCCCATCAGACTTAGGATGATAGGTTGTGCTAAAGTTCAGATTCATTCTGAACCCCTTGAATAACCCTTTCCAGAAATTTGAGGTAAATTTTCAGGTCTCTCTTAGACACAATTGTCTTGGGAATACCGTGCAATCTTGCTACTTCCCTCATAAAGATGTCGGCAACATCTGCTGCCTTGTGAGTAGTATTTAAAGGAATGAAATGGGTAGCTTTCGTAAGCTTTTCCACCACCGCCATGATTGAATCATGTTGCTTGGCTGTTTTGGGCAATCCTGTGATGAAATCCATTGTCACCACTTCCCACTTCCACTCAAGAATGGGTAAAGGTTGTAGCAACCCTGATGGGTGTCTGTGCTTAGCTTTAACCTTTTGACACTCCATACATCTGGCGATGTATTCAACAATTTCTCTCTTCATACCTGGCCAAAAGTAATGGCTCTTGACTGCTGCCACAGTTTTCTGATATCCAGGGTGCCCAACATAAGGCACATTATGCATTTCATTCAAAATAGCAAGTTTCAAGTCCTGGACATTAGGTACATAAATTATGTTCTTGTACAAAAGTATTCCATCAGCCCCTAATTTATAATTCTTCACTTTCTGTGGCATCTTACCTTGTTGTAGCTTTGCTACCAAATCCATGTACTGCAAATCTGTATTTGTAGCCTCCAAAATTATGCTTTTAATATCAGTTCGGTACATGCTAATGGTTGTAGCATGTAATTCGTGTACTCTCCTGTTGAGTGCATCACCCACTTTATTCTCCTTCCCTTTGATATGTTTGATATCAAAATCGTACTCACAGAGAAACTCCAGCCACCTACTCTATCTAGCGTTCAAGGTTGGTTGATCAAACAAACACTTCAAACTGCTATGGTCTGTTCTTAGTTCGAACCTCCTTCCCATGAGGTAATGTCTCCATTTCTTTAGAGCGTGTACTATGGCTGCCAACTCCAAATCATGAGTGGCATAGTTCTTTTCATGCTTTTTCAACTTTCTGGATTCATAACAGATTACGAATCCATTTTGACTGAGGACTCCTCCCAGTCCTTCTTTTCATGCATCTGTGCACACTACGAAGTCTTCATTCAGATCTGCAATCCTCAGGATTGGAGCATTGGTTAACAATTGCTTCAATTGCTGGAATCTTTTCTCACATTCCTCTGTCCACTGAAATTTCTTCTCCTTCCTTTGCAAGGAAGTGATAGGGTGAGCTATCCTCGAGAACCCTGCGATAAACCTTCTATAATAACCAACTAGACCCATAAAGGATCTAACTTCCATCACGTTCTTTGGAACTGACCATTCTCTGATGGCCTCAATCTTCTCAGGATCTACAGTTATCCGATCCTTCGAAATAATATGCCCTAAGTAATGGATTTGCTCCTGATAAAACGAGCACTTGCTCAACTTGGCATATAGTTGGTGCTCTCTTAGCACCTGGAACACCATCCTCAGATGATGTTCATGCTCTTCCTCTAACTTGGAATACACCAAAATGTCATCCAGGAATACTATGACAAACTTGTCTAGATAGTCCATGAATACACCATTCATTAGGCACATAAAAATAGTAGGTGTGTTTGACAGCCCAAACGACACCATTGTGAACTCGTAATGACCATACCTTGTTCTAAAGGTGGTCTTGTTGATGTCTTCATCCTTTATCCTTACCTGATGATATCCCGACCTGAGGTCCATCTTCAAAAATATCTTCTCATCCCTCAAATGATAGAAGAGGTCATCAATCCTCGACAGAGGATATTTGTTCTTTATAGTTACTTTATTCAACTCTCTGAAATTGATGCATAGTCTCAACATCCTGTCCTTCTTCTTCATGAATAGGACCGGGGCACCCCAAGGTGACACGCTTGGGCGTATATACCCCTTCTTTAGAAGCTCTTCAAGCTGCAATTGCAACTCTTTCAGCTCTGGCGTACTCATTCTGTAAGGAGCTTTTGACACTCGAGCTGCTCTAAGCATCAAGTTTACAAAGAAGTCAATATCTCTTTTTGGAGGTAGTCCGGGTACCTCCTAAAATACATCTTCAAACTCTTTTAGTATTGCCCGATCTTCAATCTTTGAGATCTCATCCTTAGATGCTTCCTCCACATGGGCTGCAAATAATTGACAGCCTTTCCTGTAACACTTCTTCAACTACATTGCTGAGATTTCTCTGATAGCAACAGCTCTGGGAATTCCTTGGACTATTTTCCGACTTCCTTCCTCATCCAGGCAAGTGAATGCCTTGCTCCGACAGTCCAAGATGGCATGGTGTTGGTCCAACCAGTCCATCCCAATTAGACAGTCATAAGAACCTAAAGACAGAACATTCAATTCAGCCTTTGCGCTCAGTCCATTCATGTCCACTGGAAAAGACTTAACTAACTCAATGACTTTCCTCTTGGTTCCTGTAGCCAACTACACTAACCAAGACTTTTCATGTTTGCTTCTCAACAATTGCAAACTTTCCACCACTCTAGGATCTATATAACTATGGCTAGCCCTTGAATCATTTAAAATAGTAAGGGCATGGTTGTTGATCATACCTTCCACTTCAATCATGTGTGACTGATATTCAACTTGCTTGTTGTCCAAGGCTGCGTAGATCCTTGGCATTCTACTGCCCATGTCCTCCACTATTTCAACTGCTTGTACATTGTGGATAGCTCTCACTTTATCATTTATGTGGGGGCAATATCTGCACCTATGGTTCCCTTTACAACCCCAACATTCCATAGGTGGCGGTCTTGACATTTGCCCACCCACTTTAGCCTTCCTGGGCTCTCTAAAAGATGGCTATCCCTGAGGACTGTTTCTGAAAAAGGGTGGCTTAGTTCCCTTCTTCCTCTGATCCATCTTGAATTTCTTCTTGTCTTCCCAAGCCTTCCGGAAAGTAGGCTTCTCTCTTTGCTACTCATATAAGTATTTCGCCCTCCTTATCGTTTCTTCCATAGTCTTAGGATCATCATATTGAATCTTGTCTCCAATGGAAGGTGGCAGTCCACTCAGATACCTTTGAATCTTGACAGTCTCATCCTTGATGAACGTGACATACTTCAACAATTCTAAAAATCTTCGTTCGTATTCATCAATGATCGTGCTGCCCAGCTTGAGTTCAAAGAACTCTTTCATCTTTCTGTTGTAGTATCTTTTAGTCAAGTATTTCTTCTCGAAATACCTCTTGAATTCTTTCCAAGTGATATCTTTCTCTCTAATGTGTTGTACCTACACAAGTTGATCCCACCACATGGATGCCTTTCCCTTCAGTTGATACATTGCAATTCTTCCTTCTGCATGAGAGGAATAATTCTGCAGTTGGAAATATTTCCTCATGCCAAGCAACCATGTTTCGACATCTTCCTCCTTCTTGTGTTCTCCATCAAATGTAAGAGGCTTAATCTTGTTCATTTTTCCCTTCAGCTCATCCACTCCAGATCTCCTGTTCTTTCTGGTAGGAGACGGGCTTGAACTATTGTGTGCCCTCCTCTTGGAGCGACCTTGGGAGTGATGTTGGTGTTTACTAACACTCCTTGATCTTCTTCCCTCGGAAGTCTGGTGACTCCCTGTTTTGCTCGAGTCTCTCTCCTTGTCCAACTTCTTTTCTATTCTCTCCAGACTCTTCATCAACTTTAAGTTCAATTCTCCCTATTGTTCCTTAGCTTTCATGAGCTTTTTGTTATCTGCTCAATGAGTTTGGGCATCTTTCTACAATCTTTCAATGATTTTCATCATATGCCCTTCCTTATCTATATCGTCTCCATGCCCATTGGAGTTCGACCCTTTAACTCCCAAATGAACATCCATTATGTTTGCTTCATCCTTAGAATTGGAAGCAGTTCATGCCTCTTCCATTTCTTTGCACTCAGTGGCAACTTTATTCGGTTCTGGCACTCATTAAACGTATGCAAACACAATGTGCATACAACCAGAATTTGTCAGGCCATTATTCCTTAACAAATTCCACAGCATTCATAAACAAATATGATTCAAGAAAATGTTCAGTTTTCATTCTCTGTGATTCTCGTTCAATTAAGAATACCCTCAAATTTCTTCTTTCAGAGCTCTGCTCTACTAATTTTTCGAGCACTAGCCCTTCTCTCAGTCCCCAACCCACGCGACCATGGGTCGTTACCAAGTGCTAGATCAATAAGCGTGTACTCGGGCCTTTGGCCTCATAAATTTTCAAAGCGCAATACAACAATCACTTAGAGTTCCGAGTTACCGAACTCGCGCAGTAGGGTGGATCAATGGTCCACGTCTACCCAGCATCCAATAGCTGACACTTGCTGTGGAACCTCAGGTTTCTGAGTTCTGAGACCTCGGGGCTTTGGAATATTTCACATCTGCAGCCCCAAACCATTAATCTCTGAACACTCCCACATCACCTTAGGTGACATTATTTCGTTACATCACTTAACATTTTCCCACTTGCGAGGGCATGCAACGATGGTTTGGAGTAACCCGCCTTTCATCCCGCAATTATCCTAACGCTGACACGTAACCCTTCAGTGAAACCGTGGTTTGGATTGCGGGACCGCCTTGGAGAATTAGCTTCCCTGCAACTTGGGTCCCCGCAATGCCTTCTGGCCATTGATCTTGATGTATCGTGATCAATGGCACTGTGGGTCCTCCGACCTTTAACTACGTTAGGTAAACTCAGGCCCCACATAGTACAACCGTCACCAACTAAGGCGATGGAATGTGGTACGCCTAGAAAGTTCCACATCACCCCAGGCGATTTCTTCCGGCCCCACCATGTCTATCCTTTCACCTCGAAACTTCAGGCTTCAGAGCTTCGGACTTCGGGAGTTTCAACTCCTCTACGCTCGCTTTTGCCTGGAGCACTTTCTCCCGAAGTTCACGATCTATTGACGCGTGTCCTCCTTCACGATCAATGGCTATGAGTGACTTCGACACTTTGGCCTTTGGAAGTTTCATACTCACAGCACTTGCCTCCTCACGAAGTACTTCCACCCGAAGTACGCGATATACATCGGGACTTTGTCACACTCCACACTAGAACTCCTTCGAAGTGATTTTCCTTTGTCTTTCTGGACACGGATCTAATGGTCAGGCTCTTTTCCTACGATCTACGGTGTAGATTTCCTTCGGGAGTTTATGCCTTGGCGCATTCCACTTCTCCCGATTTTCGAACCCTAAAAGGCTTCCAGGAAAACCTTCCCGCACCTTCTTCGGATCTGACGGTCGTAAAGGACTCTCCTTTTTCCCAACCAATCCTACAGCTCCAACACCCCAAGTGTTGAGCTCTCTCTCTCTCTCTGCGGTCAAATATGATGCCGACTACGGTTTTATTCTACCGCTACTCCTCCTGAGCTTCGTAACATAGCCAAGTAACCCCTTGGCACTCATAAACACGCTAAGGTTCGAAATTCTTTCCTCCGAACACCATTTCCACTTGAAACCTTGGGTCCAAAGACCACTTATCCGGCCCATCCAGGCTCAATGTTGAAACTATGGCTCTGATACCATATTGCAACGTTCCCGACCATCATCCCCACTACCGTGCAACGCTACTATGCGGGACATATACACATATATTTATAAAGAATATGCATTAAATCAAATTAAAATATTTAACATGGATTTACTGTTGTCATACAGACTTAAACAGAATTAACAACAATTCAAACTTGCAAGAAAATACATGATAACATTTCAAGACACAGACATGCATCACATATAAATTAAGTACATAATTAATACTTATCTTTTAAACTAGTGTAACACCACCAACTGTGTTCAAACCTTCCACGAACCTCCCAGCCTTAGACCACGCTGCTCATCACTCTCAGCAGTAGGTCACCCTCGAGTTGGGACTAAGCTCCACCGGACAAGGGAATCCTAGGCTAGGCAAGGTCAATAGGAAGACACAGTTTATGAGGAAGGATTCTCTCCCAAGAGCCACTTATGACCACTGCTCACAGACTCTCATTCCCCACATACCTGTCCCACCCCAGAAATATACACCTTCACTGTCACCAAGATATTCCTTCGGCTGCTAAATGTCCCTTGCCTTGGGCTTCAACAACAGGCCGGACCAGAATTCTCTGAGATCTGTGGTAGCTACAGGACCCCCTCTAGGAGTTCTCACTTCCTCCGCGCACTCTCTCACTTGGAGAGAGTCGCTCACAGGCCTGACAACCTACCTCTTCAACCACAACCACCTCCCTCACCTGGAGAGAGTGTTGTACACAGGCCTGACAACCTGCTTATTCAGCTCTGTTCCAGCACAAGGAGGACCACAGTATGGCTCAACAAGGAATGGATGATGATAGCGAATCACACTCAGCCAAGGGATTGCATGGCCACAACATCACATAATTAAAACACATGCGGCACAGACAATTGCGATATGCTCAGGTTTCATAGAAGACAATGACCCAGACAATTAAGCACGAACTTGGATTTGCAAAATGGATAAACCGGGTTCACAAGACACACAGGAGACACCGTTCCATCCACGGGTTTTCCACTGGTTTTAAGGTGCGTGACAAGGAAATTATGCAAAGGTCGATGATGGAGGCCAAACGCAGAGACCAGACAGAATTCACGGGAATACACCAGTCGATCACATAGGTCTCATGGTCTTGGGTTTCAGAGCTGTGTGAGGTATGCAATGATCAGACGCAGAGGTAACACAGTTCAGAACGCGGACGACATAATGGAGGACGAACCCCCATGCCAGCGCCATTCTTGGGTTAAATTTCATGTGCCTGGGCCGACACATGTCACCCATGAAGTTGCATGCACTCCATCAAGTATGTGTTCCCTTTTTCCAGAAACATAGGATAAAAAAATATACCTTTCACACCACTTTGGAATAATAATAAATTATTATTCAAGGACTTAAGCCCTCAAGCTTAGCCCCTCTCCCTTACCCATTATGTGGAAGCTTAGTTCCCCATCACTCTTTCTTTGTGGTCGATCGACACACAACGATGTTTATATATTATATTAATGATCTGCATAATTACATATACAAAAATCAGGCTTCCGGCCTTAACACTTAGGCTCTCCGGCCTAATAAACACATAATCCCACCAGCTTATCATTACTCGGCTCACCAGCCTACAAAACATGATTACAATTCATAATATCACCGGGGCACTATCGGGGGATATTACAATATGAATGACCCCATATGTAAAATATGTAAATATCTTATAGGCCAGGGCCCAACTAGTGAATATCTACATATGTTTCTACAACTAATATACTTTAATGTACCGTGAGGTAGACTTTCCATGGCACTCTCAAGAAATGTAAATATTATTTCTAAATATTAATAGAAAGGTGTGAGGCTCGTTGTATAAGAGAAACAAAGGGGCTATGAGTCCACTAGAGGGGAAGAGGAAAGGGGGTCCACGGGGTTGATAAATAATTATAAGTATCTTTATTTTCCTTGGTCTCCTAACCTTCATATTTTTACCACGTGCCTTGTTAAAATCCCCAACCACCAATCATTGAATGCAAGTGGTCATTGGTGGGGAAGTTAGTCTTCCTTGGTTATGAGAGCATGGAGATTGAGTAAAAACTATGAGCAATGTAAAAGACTCTATCTCCATAGGGATTCGTAATGCATGAATATTAAAACCATCTATTTTTATGTGCCCTATCTTCATGCATTCGAATGGACTATCTCATGTGTTGTTGATGGATTCAACTATATACATTCCATAGATGTTGTCCATTTGAGAGGCTTCCATTGCATTATGCATGATAGATTGGTTAGGGTATTCCTATGGTGTGATTGTAGACCATGGTTTGAGCTTGCAAGTGACCAGGTAGAGTTGTGGAAGAGAGAAATGTGAACTTGGAAGATAGATATTGAAGGCTATATAGGATCATAGAGGTTGGGTTGGTATGAGGGCACTTCCATTTTCCATGTAGATTTTTGCTCATTGAGTGCCTGAGAGCCAAGAGATGACTTTGTAGGGTTATCTTGGAGGCAGGAAACAAATCAAACTCCCTCTACATGCACTAAGAATACTAAAGAGGAGGGAGGATTTCCTGAGGGATCGTTGAGCAAAGAAAGGAAAGGCCTTCTAGTACACCTAAGGCACTACTTAGCAGAGAAAGGGTATATCCATAGTGTTGTGTGCAATAGTCAAGGGAGTGCCATGGCTAGACTGGATAGAATGTTGCCTAAAGAGTTTTGTGATAAATAATTCAGTAGAGCCTAAGATCAATTGAGTTGGGAGAGTGATATGAGTATCCTTAACCTATTTACTTTGCCCTAGTGGACTCATAACCTGTCTTGGGGTGGCATCCATGGAGGATTGCCTATAGTTGGGTGGAAAATTGCTCGCTAGTGATCAATATTTGAGGCCATGATTAGACTGGATAGAATGTTGTCTAAAGAGTTTTGTGATAAATAATTTGGTATATCCTAAGAGCAACTAGGTTGGGAAAGTGATATGAGTATCCTTAACCTATTTCATTTTCCCTGGTGGGCTAATAACCTGACTTGGGGGTGGCATCCATGGAGGATTTCTTATAGTTGGGTGGAAAATTGCTCACTAGCAGTCAATATCCTAAGACTAGCATATTCAAAAGACAAGTATTCCATCTATGTATTGAATTATTGTGTATAACTCGATTGTTAAGGAATTAATAGGGTAAGGGAATTCATGGATATTTGATGTGTTGCATGGCTTAATTGTTTGCTTGGTGAATTTGAAATGCCTTGGAGTTTATTTGGCTTGAATTACCTTCTACATTCAACTTTTGTGTATGCATGATGCTTGCATTGATCTGATGCTTGCCCCTAGAATTTAGTATGCCTTGGATTTTATTTGGTTGGAATTTACATTATGCATTCAAGTTTATGTTATGCATTGCATGTTGCATTCAAAGCTGGGTGGTGTGGGCCAGTTCCAATTCGAATCCCTTGTGTATATTGGTGTGCCTGCATGCTAGTACTAATATGGAGTAACACCAATGGCCATATTTTGAAAGGTATTAATGGCTTGTTAGGTCCATCTTCGAAGGAATCTTGATGACATCTTTTAAGATGGCTCGATGGCCTATTAGGGTGTTCGAATGTTTGTTCCTTCAAATATTGGGAACTGATCTTTCAAAGTGGCTCGATAGTTCATCAGGGCCTTTCAGAAGTTCTTCTTTCGAAGAGGCTTGATGGTCTATCAGGGAAAATCAAAAGATGATCTTTCAAGTTGGTTTGATGACCTATCGAGGGTGCTCGAAATGTTGTTCTTTTAAGTTGGCCCAATGGCCTATCAAGGGTGCTAAAATGTTGTTCTTTTGAGTTGGCCCGATAACCTATTGAGGGTACTTGAATGTTGTTCTTTCAAATGTGGCCAATGACCTATTGGGGTATCTTTCAAATAGGTCCAATGGGTTATTCGAGAGAGACCCGATGGCTTGTATGTAATGTATTTGATTGAATGCATCGGCCTTATCTTCGAGAAAGACCTAATATGATCTTTTGAATAGGCCCAATTGTTTATTCGAAGGAGTCCCATTAGTTTTGTTGAGTATGTATTTCGAATAGGTTGGATGAGTTATTTGAAAGGGGCCTAGTGACTATGGATATTTCTTTAAATTGAGAAAAGGTAAGGACCTTTAACTAGGTTCGATGGAGTTTGAAGAAGGATTAAGCCTTGGCAAGATGGGTAACCCAAGACATTGTTTAGTAGAAAAGGGGATGCCAAAGCCTAGAAGGGTCAAGTTCAAAGGAAAAGACAAAGTGCCCCTCCTCCTTCAATGTGTTATAGAGGGAGGTGGTACGTTATAGGAGATGAGTTGATCCTGCCAAACATGACAAATTAAGTTGACATGGTTGGGGAGGGAAAATTCCTTACACATTTCTCAACTTGTTTGTTCAATGCCAAGTCATGCTCATTATAAGTTTGTTCCCAACAGTTTGAAGAGTTTTGTCCAAAATGTGCTAGTAATCCTCTCTCCCTATATCAGAATGAAGACACTTGTTTCTAAACAAGTGAATGAAGTCTCAATTGTAGGCACAAATCTCACCACGATAATTGGGCCACATTGGCATCCCATGGAGCAGGGNACTGTTTCTGAAAAAGGGTGGCTTAGTTCCCTTCTTCCTCTGATCCATCTTGAATTTCTTCTTGTCTTCCCAAGCCTTCCGGAAAGTAGGCTTCTCTCTTTGCTACTCATATAAGTATTTCGCCCTCCTTATCGTTTCTTCCATAGTCTTAGGATCATCATATTGAATCTTGTCTCCAATGGAAGGTGGCAGTCCACTCAGATACCTTTGAATCTTGACAGTCTCATCCTTGATGAACGTGACATACTTCAACAATTCTAAAAATCTTCGTTCGTATTCATCAATGATCGTGCTGCCCAGCTTGAGTTCAAAGAACTCTTTCATCTTTCTGTTGTAGTATCTTTTAGTCAAGTATTTCTTCTCGAAATACCTCTTGAATTCTTTCCAAGTGATATCTTTCTCTCTAATGTGTTGTACCTACACAAGTTGATCCCACCACATGGATGCCTTTCCCTTCAGTTGATACATTGCAATTCTTCCTTCTGCATGAGAGGAATAATTCTGCAGTTGGAAATATTTCCTCATGCCAAGCAACCATGTTTCGACATCTTCCTCCTTCTTGTGTTCTCCATCAAATGTAAGAGGCTTAATCTTGTTCATTTTTCCCTTCAGCTCATCCACTCCAGATCTCCTGTTCTTTCTGGTAGGAGACGGGCTTGAACTATTGTGTGCCCTCCTCTTGGAGCGACCTTGGGAGTGATGTTGGTGTTTACTAACACTCCTTGATCTTCTTCCCTCGGAAGTCTGGTGACTCCCTGTTTTGCTCGAGTCTCTCTCCTTGTCCAACTTCTTTTCTATTCTCTCCAGACTCTTCATCAACTTTAAGTTCAATTCTCCCTATTGTTCCTTAGCTTTCATGAGCTTTTTGTTATCTGCTCAATGAGTTTGGGCATCTTTCTACAATCTTTCAATGATTTTCATCATATGCCCTTCCTTATCTATATCGTCTCCATGCCCATTGGAGTTCGACCCTTTAACTCCCAAATGAACATCCATTATGTTTGCTTCATCCTTAGAATTGGAAGCAGTTCATGCCTCTTCCATTTCTTTGCACTCAGTGGCAACTTTATTCGGTTCTGGCACTCATTAAACGTATGCAAACACAATGTGCATACAACCAGAATTTGTCAGGCCATTATTCCTTAACAAATTCCACAGCATTCATAAACAAATATGATTCAAGAAAATGTTCAGTTTTCATTCTCTGTGATTCTCGTTCAATTAAGAATACCCTCAAATTTCTTCTTTCAGAGCTCTGCTCTACTAATTTTTCGAGCACTAGCCCTTCTCTCAGTCCCCAACCCACGCGACCATGGGTCGTTACCAAGTGCTAGATCAATAAGCGTGTACTCGGGCCTTTGGCCTCATAAATTTTCAAAGCGCAATACAACAATCACTTAGAGTTCCGAGTTACCGAACTCGCGCAGTAGGGTGGATCAATGGTCCACGTCTACCCAGCATCCAATAGCTGACACTTGCTGTGGAACCTCAGGTTTCTGAGTTCTGAGACCTCGGGGCTTTGGAATATTTCACATCTGCAGCCCCAAACCATTAATCTCTGAACACTCCCACATCACCTTAGGTGACATTATTTCGTTACATCACTTAACATTTTCCCACTTGCGAGGGCATGCAACGATGGTTTGGAGTAACCCGCCTTTCATCCCGCAATTATCCTAACGCTGACACGTAACCCTTCAGTGAAACCGTGGTTTGGATTGCGGGACCGCCTTGGAGAATTAGCTTCCCTGCAACTTGGGTCCCCGCAATGCCTTCTGGCCATTGATCTTGATGTATCGTGATCAATGGCACTGTGGGTCCTCCGACCTTTAACTACGTTAGGTAAACTCAGGCCCCACATAGTACAACCGTCACCAACTAAGGCGATGGAATGTGGTACGCCTAGAAAGTTCCACATCACCCCAGGCGATTTCTTCCGGCCCCACCATGTCTATCCTTTCACCTCGAAACTTCAGGCTTCAGAGCTTCGGACTTCGGGAGTTTCAACTCCTCTACGCTCGCTTTTGCCTGGAGCACTTTCTCCCGAAGTTCACGATCTATTGACGCGTGTCCTCCTTCACGATCAATGGCTATGAGTGACTTCGACACTTTGGCCTTTGGAAGTTTCATACTCACAGCACTTGCCTCCTCACGAAGTACTTCCACCCGAAGTACGCGATATACATCGGGACTTTGTCACACTCCACACTAGAACTCCTTCGAAGTGATTTTCCTTTGTCTTTCTGGACACGGATCTAATGGTCAGGCTCTTTTCCTACGATCTACGGTGTAGATTTCCTTCGGGAGTTTATGCCTTGGCGCATTCCACTTCTCCCGATTTTCGAACCCTAAAAGGCTTCCAGGAAAACCTTCCCGCACCTTCTTCGGATCTGACGGTCGTAAAGGACTCTCCTTTTTCCCAACCAATCCTACAGCTCCAACACCCCAAGTGTTGAGCTCTCTCTCTCTCTCTGCGGTCAAATATGATGCCGACTACGGTTTTATTCTACCGCTACTCCTCCTGAGCTTCGTAACATAGCCAAGTAACCCCTTGGCACTCATAAACACGCTAAGGTTCGAAATTCTTTCCTCCGAACACCATTTCCACTTGAAACCTTGGGTCCAAAGACCACTTATCCGGCCCATCCAGGCTCAATGTTGAAACTATGGCTCTGATACCATATTGCAACGTTCCCGACCATCATCCCCACTACCGTGCAACGCTACTATGCGGGACATATACACATATATTTATAAAGAATATGCATTAAATCAAATTAAAATATTTAACATGGATTTACTGTTGTCATACAGACTTAAACAGAATTAACAACAATTCAAACTTGCAAGAAAATACATGATAACATTTCAAGACACAGACATGCATCACATATAAATTAAGTACATAATTAATACTTATCTTTTAAACTAGTGTAACACCACCAACTGTGTTCAAACCTTCCACGAACCTCCCAGCCTTAGACCACGCTGCTCATCACTCTCAGCAGTAGGTCACCCTCGAGTTGGGACTAAGCTCCACCGGACAAGGGAATCCTAGGCTAGGCAAGGTCAATAGGAAGACACAGTTTATGAGGAAGGATTCTCTCCCAAGAGCCACTTATGACCACTGCTCACAGACTCTCATTCCCCACATACCTGTCCCACCCCAGAAATATACACCTTCACTGTCACCAAGATATTCCTTCGGCTGCTAAATGTCCCTTGCCTTGGGCTTCAACAACAGGCCGGACCAGAATTCTCTGAGATCTGTGGTAGCTACAGGACCCCCTCTAGGAGTTCTCACTTCCTCCGCGCACTCTCTCACTTGGAGAGAGTCGCTCACAGGCCTGACAACCTACCTCTTCAACCACAACCACCTCCCTCACCTGGAGAGAGTGTTGTACACAGGCCTGACAACCTGCTTATTCAGCTCTGTTCCAGCACAAGGAGGACCACAGTATGGCTCAACAAGGAATGGATGATGATAGCGAATCACACTCAGCCAAGGGATTGCATGGCCACAACATCACATAATTAAAACACATGCGGCACAGACAATTGCGATATGCTCAGGTTTCATAGAAGACAATGACCCAGACAATTAAGCACGAACTTGGATTTGCAAAATGGATAAACCGGGTTCACAAGACACACAGGAGACACCGTTCCATCCACGGGTTTTCCACTGGTTTTAAGGTGCGTGACAAGGAAATTATGCAAAGGTCGATGATGGAGGCCAAACGCAGAGACCAGACAGAATTCACGGGAATACACCAGTCGATCACATAGGTCTCATGGTCTTGGGTTTCAGAGCTGTGTGAGGTATGCAATGATCAGACGCAGAGGTAACACAGTTCAGAACGCGGACGACATAATGGAGGACGAACCCCCATGCCAGCGCCATTCTTGGGTTAAATTTCATGTGCCTGGGCCGACACATGTCACCCATGAAGTTGCATGCACTCCATCAAGTATGTGTTCCCTTTTTCCAGAAACATAGGATAAAAAAATATACCTTTCACACCACTTTGGAATAATAATAAATTATTATTCAAGGACTTAAGCCCTCAAGCTTAGCCCCTCTCCCTTACCCATTATGTGGAAGCTTAGTTCCCCATCACTCTTTCTTTGTGGTTGATCGACACGCAACGATGTTTATATATTATATTAATGATCTGAATAATTACATATACAAAAATCAGGCTCTCGGCCTTAACACTTAGGCTTTCCGACCTAATAAACACATAATCCCACCAGCTTATCATTACTCGGCTCACCAGCCTACAAAACATGATTACAATTCATAATATCACTGGGGCACTATCGGGGGATATTACAATATGAATGACCCCATATGTAAAATATGTAAATATCTTATAGGCCAGGGCCCAACTAGTGAATATCTACATATGCTTCTACAACTAATATACTTTAATGTACCGTGAGGTAGACTTTCCATGGCACTCTCAAGAAATGTAAATATTATTTCTAAATATTAATAGAAAGGTGTGAGGCTTGTTGTATAAGAGCAACAAAGGGGCTATGAGTCCACTAGAGGGGAAGAGGAAAGGGGGTCCACGGGGTTAATAAATAATTCTAAGTATCTTTATTTTCCTTGGTCTTCTAACCTTCATATTTTTACCACGTGCCTTGTTAAAATCCCCAACCACCAATCATTGAATGCAAGTGGTCATTGGTGGGGAAGTTAGTCTTCCTTAGTTATGAGAGCATGGAGATTGAGTAAAAACTATGAGCAATGTAAAAGACTCTATCTCCATAGGGATTCGTAATGCATGAATATTAAAACCATCTATTTTTATGTGCCCTATCTTCATGCATTCGAATGGACTATCTCATGTGTTGTTGATGGATTCAACTATATACATTCCATAGATGTTGTCCATTTGAGAGGCTTCCATTGCATTATGCATGATAGATTGGTTAGGGTATTCCTATGGTGTGATTGTAGACCATGGTTTGAGCTTGCAAGTGACCAGGTAGAGTTGTGGAAGAGAGAAATGTGAACTTGGAAGATAGATATTGAAGGCTATATAGGATCATAGAGGTTGGGTTGGTATGAGGGCACTTCCATTTTCCATGTAGATTTTTGCTCATTGAGTGCCTGAGAGCCAAGAGATGACTTTGTAGGGTTATCTTGGAGGCAGGAAACAAATCAAACTCCCTCTACATGCACTAAGAATACTAAAGAGGAGGGAGGATTTCCTGAGGGATCGTTGAGCAAAGAAAGGAAAGGCCTTCTAGTACACCTAAGGCACTACTTAGCAGAGAAAGGGTATATCCATAGTGTTGTGTGCAATAGTCAAGGGAGTGCCATGGCTAGACTGGATAGAATGTTGCCTAAAGAGTTTTGTGATAAATAATTCAGTAGAGCCTAAGATCAATTGAGTTGGGAGAGTGATATGAGTATCCTTAACCTATTTACTTTGCCCTAGTGGACTCATAACCTGTCTTGGGGTGGCATCCATGGAGGATTGCCTATAGTTGGGTGGAAAATTGCTCGCTAGTGATCAATATTTGAGGCCATGATTAGACTGGATAGAATGTTGTCTAAAGAGTTTTGTGATAAATAATTTGGTATATCCTAAGAGCAACTAGGTTGGGAAAGTGATATGAGTATCCTTAACCTATTTCATTTTCCCTGGTGGGCTAATAACCTGACTTGGGGGTGGCATCCATGGAGGATTTCTTATAGTTGGGTGGAAAATTGCTCACTAGCAGTCAATATCCTAAGACTAGCATATTCAAAAGACAAGTATTCCATCTATGTATTGAATTATTGTGTATAACTCGATTGTTAAGGAATTAATAGGGTAAGGGAATTCATGGATATTTGATGTGTTGCATGGCTTAATTGTTTGCTTGGTGAATTTGAAATGCCTTGGAGTTTATTTGGCTTGAATTACCTTCTACATTCAACTTTTGTGTATGCATGATGCTTGCATTGATCTGATGCTTGCCCCTAGAATTTAGTATGCCTTGGATTTTATTTGGTTGGAATTTACATTATGCATTCAAGTTTATGTTATGCATTGCATGTTGCATTCAAAGCTGGGTGGTGTGGGCCAGTTCCAATTCGAATCCCTTGTGTATATTGGTGTGCCTGCATGCTAGTACTAATATGGAGTAACACCAATGGCCATATTTTGAAAGGTATTAATGGCTTGTTAGGTCCATCTTCGAAGGAATCTTGATGACATCTTTTAAGATGGCTCGATGGCCTATTAGGGTGTTCGAATGTTTGTTCCTTCAAATATTGGGAACTGATCTTTCAAAGTGGCTCGATAGTTCATCAGGGCCTTTCAGAAGTTCTTCTTTCGAAGAGGCTTGATGGTCTATCAGGGAAAATCAAAAGATGATCTTTCAAGTTGGTTTGATGACCTATCGAGGGTGCTCGAAATGTTGTTCTTTTAAGTTGGCCCAATGGCCTATCAAGGGTGCTAAAATGTTGTTCTTTTGAGTTGGCCCGATAACCTATTGAGGGTACTTGAATGTTGTTCTTTCAAATGTGGCCAATGACCTATTGGGGTATCTTTCAAATAGGTCCAATGGGTTATTCGAGAGAGACCCGATGGCTTGTATGTAATGTATTTGATTGAATGCATCGGCCTTATCTTCGAGAAAGACCTAATATGATCTTTTGAATAGGCCCAATTGTTTATTCGAAGGAGTCCCATTAGTTTTGTTGAGTATGTATTTCGAATAGGTTGGATGAGTTATTTGAAAGGGGCCTAGTGACTATGGATATTTCTTTAAATTGAGAAAAGGTAAGGACCTTTAACTAGGTTCGATGGAGTTTGAAGAAGGATTAAGCCTTGGCAAGATGGGTAACCCAAGACATTGTTTAGTAGAAAAGGGGATGCCAAAGCCTAGAAGGGTCAAGTTCAAAGGAAAAGACAAAGTGCCCCTCCTCCTTCAATGTGTTATAGAGGGAGGTGGTACGTTATAGGAGATGAGTTGATCCTGCCAAACATGACAAATTAAGTTGACATGGTTGGGGAGGGAAAATTCCTTACACATTTCTCAACTTGTTTGTTCAATGCCAAGTCATGCTCATTATAAGTTTGTTCCCAACAGTTTGAAGAGTTTTGTCCAAAATGTGCTAGTAATCCTCTCTCCCTATATCAGAATGAAGACACTTGTTTCTAAACAAGTGAATGAAGTCTCAATTGTAGGCACAAATCTCACCACGATAATTGGGCCACATTGGCATCCCATGGAGCAGGG
>JZKD02S2234097.1:10680-23544 GCA_000966675.3 Picea glauca
GGTACATGCATTTGGTTTTACGCGACGACTAATGTAAAATGTGAATAGGGTGATGTATGTCACGTGTAGAAAATATTGGAACTATTAGGGAAGGATAAATTCCAATAGTGAAAAACCTCATATAGAAGTGAATGCAAGAAGGTTGTTGATAAAATAAAATTGTGAAAGGGATTTTAGAAGTCCCCATGAAGCACCACTGAAGAGGTAATATCATAGAAGGTGTTGGTAGCCAGAATATGTATAAAGATTTTGTGCCTTTGTGACATGAGAGGTAAAGGGGATTTGGGTAATAATCCCTTCTGAAATAGTCTATGTTTTGATGGCATGCATGTGATCTGAGTGGTTGTTGTATTTAATTGATACCCAATTAGGGCATGATTTAGGAAGAAGAGCCTGCATGATGGAGGTGTGAACCTCTAACAACCAAGGATGATTGAAATATTTGGAAAAATGCATGAAAAAATATATGTCATGAATACATTTCCCAATCCAAGAGTGATTGGGAACAAAAGTGCTCAAAGGTAGCACGATGATGTAATAGATTAAGGATATGTGTGTGATAAGAGAGTGGGTATAGATAGGACTTCCCATTACATAAGAAGTATCTTCCAGTGCCCTGCGAAATTGTAGAATGGTAAAGAGAGAAATTGGGTGGTTGTAAATGTCAGCACCCTGGTTATCGATGAAGAAAGAATACTTGAATGCAATCATGTGAAAATTTTAGTTTCATATATTTTGATTTGAGGTCATGATCAGTTGAAGCAGGAAAACATAGTCCTGCTATAAAAGTAAATGTGTATAAAGAAACCATGTGGTAAAAGGTTGGCTTAGTTCCAACCCACAAAGGAAAAGTGCCTAATATGAAAAGTATAATCTAAAAATCAATACAAGGATGCATTGCGTGAAAATGCAGCCATGGGCATTGGCACATTGAATTAAACTAAAATTAATATTTGGATCACATGTGATTGGGCCTAATATGATGAAATGAAACATGAATAAGGAATGATATTTCCTTGAACCAATGAATCTTATGCAATTGTTAGATTGCACCAACTAAGAATTGTTTGTGATGGCATTGATATGTGTAAAAGAATATATGTATGTACATGAGGAACTAATAGTTTGTTTGGTTGAGTGAAGAATGAATTGTAGGAAGGAGGGGTCTTGGACATATCATTTTGTGTACCTGTACATATTGTTGGTAATTATATATACCCCTGCACGTATGAGAGGATTTTGCCATATAATTCATTGATATCATGACTAAAATTTTGGTTGAATGTGGTGCTGCTCAGGTTAGAAATATCCTGTATAGGTATGGACTATTCACAGTCTGACATTCTTCCTTAAAACGGATAAGAGAGAAAGCTTTAGCCTGCCTGAATAGGAGGTATAGTTCCTTCAAGGCTTGCCATTGATTTGGTATGGAGTTTTGATCCTAGTCGTCGATTGCGGTTCCTCTCGTATGAGAACTTGCGAAGGATACACAATTGTTAACAATTGTTTGATCCATTAGATAAACTCTTAGAAGACTCGTGACCATTGATCACATTAGGGGTGTCAGAGTAGCCGAGGAATATGGTGCTCCGATGAAAGAAACTCCTAGAAACCTTCACCACCATTAGATCTATTGGGATGACGTCAAGTAACCTCAGTAGTAGGTCTATGGGGGTAAGTATTTAAGTTTGGTCGAGGAAAAAGGGGTGATGTCACAATTTATGTCACACTGACAAAGAAAGGTTATGTGTACGATGGGAACACATGTCGGTCTGTAATTAGTTGAGACAATAGAGGGTATGTTCCCTCGTGGAGTTAAAACCTTAAGAAGTGCTTTAATAGGGGGAGTAAGTTTGTAGACTGTGGAAAAGGGATGGCGGGTGTAAAGTGTAAGTAGTGGGCATAGAAGCATGATGGGTTCATGGATATTAGAAAGGTGAGATGATTGGGCCCATGAGTCCTCCAACCCATGAACCTCACAAAATAATCTAAGTGTTGAGTTTTAGAAGAGAGGAAGGGACTCAGATGAATCTGCGAGTCTGTGAATCCAACAACCCACAAATCTGACAAAATCACCAAATAATCTAAGTGTTGAGACTTCTCAGACAGACTTATGAAGGGAATGTACGTAATCCTACATCTGCAAGTCCACATATATTGAAAATGGTTAAGTTTTGAGACTTCTCAGACGAACTTGTGAAGGGGAGGTACATAATTGTTTATCTACGAGTCTACGACTCCTTGTAGGGGGAAAAATGATTAAGTGTTGAGACTTCTCGGAAAAACTTATTAAAGGGAGGCACACAATTCTGCATCCATGAGTCCGCAAGTCCATGATTCCACCAATGATAAAGAAGTTAAGTGTTGGTGCCTGGTTCATAAGAGGTATGAATATATACCACTAGTCTGCAAGACCGCCACCTGCGAGTCTGTGAAAATAGTAAGGTGACTAAGTATGGTAGAATACATGGTCCAAAGAAAGGAAACACATATGGTGGATGACACAGCTAGCCCACAAGGCAACTAGGAAGTCATTAGGACGATAGATTCCCATTACTAATAGGACGACGAGTTGAGTGGGGTTCCACTGTGGAAAGCTAGGCTAGTGCCATGACAAGAATCCGGTGTTGCCATGGACAAAAAAAACATTATGTGGATTCCATGTGACAGTAAGAGAGATGTTATCTATGTAAACCCAAGAACTTTGGGAGATCATAGCTTTCATTCCAGAGCTCAGTTCTGAGTGAAATTATCAACCTTGGAAATTTATTGATGAGTAGAAGAGGATGGAGCCATGATATAGAAGATTTAAGGTTGTTAAGAGAAGCGGAAATTTAATACCCCATCCCTTAAAAATGTACTTAGGGTGATCCAGAATTGGATCCAGGGGCTTGATGGGGCTCAGAAAGGCCTAAAACTAAAAGTTCTCATAATGGATTTAAAACAGACATGTGCGTAGGCCTCGTTGATACAAACCCAAAGCAACTTGAATGGGCTCAAATGAACGTCGTATGCTCCAGATATCGCGTTCTGTTCATTTCTCCAAATAGGCAAAAAGTCAACTAGGTCAAAGCCAATGATGACGTCGGCAGGTACAATAGGTGACATCAGCATGTGTTAGGATGATGTTAGCATGATTTCATGATGACATCATCATGCTGATGTGGCATCACTAGGAGGTGACACGTGTCACTCAGTTTCATCACTTTCGAGCTGAGTTGGCACTGTATGGATTTGACACGTGTCACCGTACAGATGACACGTGGCAGTCCATCAGTGAAGTGGCCCAATGATAGATGAACATGTGGTGTATGGATGACAACTAGGCATGTGAATGGGCATACAGACTGACATGTGGCAGGGTGACTGGGCATACAGATCGTTGACATGTCTGAAAGGTGGCAGGGTGACTGGGCGTACGATTTGATGATGTGGTCCAATCCTGAGTCACCATGTGGCCCAATCAGGTGGTGCCATTTGGCACCCTACAGATTCCCAATGACGGCTGGGTAAAAAAATTGTTAGGTCCGGGGTTCAAACCTCCGACCTCCTCGGATTCCAACGACTTAACAACTAGGTGCTAACCATACGGGCTACATGTGTTTCTTGTTGGATATTCATCACATATTTGATATGTGTTAACAGTGGCAGAGATTGGGGGGATAGCCTTGGTTGGCGTGGGCTAGCCTCGTTCGACCATGGGCTAGGATCTAGGATCAATGCACCTGCTGTGGCATGGAGTTTGGGCACATGGCCACATGGTCCATACCATGAAACTAAGGGATATCCAACAGGGGGTGCGCGCTTGGAGGACATGGCCACATGGCCACAAGCATGTGTCCAGGAGCCGATAGTTTAGGGGCTAGCGCGCCCAACTAAGCGCTTGGCGACATGGCAGACTCTAATATGACCAGGGTCCAGATAAAAATGGGTTTCACCCCAATATATGTGAAAAAGTGGTTATTTAACCATATTATAGTGATTTTAATTGATTTTATAGGCAGTTTTGGAGATTTTTGGCCCTTTTTGGGGGATATTGGGCCGTTTTTTTGGCCAGATCTTGGGAGGAAGTTTGGAGATGGTTACCAACTTCAGATCTATATAAACCAGGCCTTCTTGAGGCAATGGAGAGGACATTCAAAGCAGGTTTATGATGAAGATTTTCCAAGCCAAAGTCATTTTTATGCAGGGAAGTTGTTGAGGAGTGCACCTTTGCGAGCCATTTTTGGGAGCTCCGGTCATCCATTTTCAATGCCTTTTCTTCTATTGGGTTCTATAGATCTAGTAGAACAAGACCATATCAGTTTTGTAACCTTTTGGCACTATTGTGATGCCATTTTAAATCTTTGAACATAAATAAGAAAGCCTCACTCCACTGAGACAAAGGCCCGGAGACGTAGGCAAGATTGTCGAACTCCGTTATCACATTGGTGTTTATGGTTTGTTGTTTTTTATGATTTATTTAAGATATGTATATGTACATATGGATGTTATGATTTCTCATCACTTCGTCCTCTTTCATTAAGCTTCCTATTTGGCTAATTAAAACATGCATAATAACTCAACCTTTGTCGTGTAAAAGATATTTTCGAATCAAGTGGTATCAGAGAAGGTTGACATTTGGATTTGAGTTTTGCATGTTAACTAGGGAAAAAATACATTGTGGTGAAGGCAATCTTGTCGAAGAGAATTCATTTACTGGATTGAGAAAGATAACTTCTCACAACGAGAAGATGGCATTGAAAGAGTGACTTTCTCAAGATGAGAAAGAGTTTCGAAAAACTTTCTTCGCCATGTCGGAGATGATGAAGGTTTTGTATGAAGATTACTTAGAACGAAAGAGACTAGTTGTTGGTGAATATTCAAAGGGGAAAAGTGAAGAAGGAGAGGATCCTCCTCAAATTCCTCCTTCACCTCCATCTTCACCTCCTTCTTCTTCTTCTTCTTCAAGTTCAAGTTCTAAATCCATTGCAAAGAATCATGTCCATAAACATAAGAATGAAATGCCTTTATTAAAACTTGATGTTAAATTCGAATTACCCATATATGATGGTGAAGTAAATGAAAAGAGACTTGACAATTGGGTCAGGCAGATGGAGGTCTATTGCAGTGTGCAACAGATCAAGGATGAGGCCACACAAATCAAGTTGGCATCATTGAGACTTGCAGGCACAAAACTCATCTTGTGGCAAAGAAAGTTGCAAAATGGCACACAACAAGTGGGTAATGTATTTCCATCATGGAAATTTTTTATTTCTGCACTTAGAAAGCAATTCTATCCTTTGGATTATAAAGAGAAAGCATTAATTGAATGGCAAGCTTTAAAACTAAGAAAATGACAAACAGTGCAAGAATACACAGATGGCTTTCGTAAAATGGCATTGATGTTAGATATTCCTTTACATACCAAAGAAACTCTTATGAAGTATATAGGAGTTTTACCTACACATATTTGAAACACTGTATTCATTTTTGGACCTACTAATCTTGATGAGTTTTCTGTTCAAGAGACATACATTGAAGCATGGAAAACATGTGTTGGTGTATCAGGGGAATCATCTTCAAGGAAAGAGGACAAAAGGAAGTGGAATGACAAGAAGTCAAATTCAATGATGAGAAAGGAAGAGAATCCCTCTTGCAAGAATTGCAAGAAAGAGGGGCATGATGAGGACCATTGTTGGTAGTTGCATCCCGAGAAGAGACCGAAGTGGTTCAAGGAAAAGAAGGGGAGGAAAACAGTTGCGGAAACAACATGACCCACAGACTTGGGATCAGATTCAGGTGATGAATCTAAAGTCTCATTGGTTGGTATGACATGTAAAATTGGTGAAGGATTTGATTGTAGAAGTAACATGTTTCACATAAGGGTCATCATGAGGCAAACTAAGATTGACACATTGATATATAGTGGATCTCAATCTAACTTAATTTCAGAGGAATTGGTTAAGCAATTGGGGTTAAAAACATAGATGCATCATAAGCCTTACACACTTAAATGGATAAGTAACAATCATCAAATTCACATAACCAAGTAGTGCACATTAAAATTTGCAATTGCATCTAAGTTTGTAGATGAGTTAAAATGTGATGTTGTGCCACTAAGTGAATGTGGAATGGTCTTAGGAAGTCCATACTTGTATGATCATAAAGCAATATTCTACAGGGAAAAGAATCAATATCATTTAACCAAAGCAGGTCAAGAATATGTGGTTCATGCTCATCATGTAAAGGCAAATAAAAATCTTCAAATAATGGAACAATTAAGAAAGGAATCTCAAGCCCCCTGGATGGGGTGTTAGTGGGTGCCAATTGGTGCATGCAGGAGCACGACGGTTGCCAATGGAGCACGGAGCCATGTGACGGGCTTGTGCCTCCATCCACCACCCTCCAGAGGTATTAATGCGCTCTAATGGCGATGGGAGGGGTCGTTATTGCACTCGGCCTCCGCATTTAGATATGGCGCTGGTGTTATTCTCCGTTCATTGTTTTTGCTGGTGGCTGGAAGAACTTCCTCCCTCGCTGCTATGGTCGATGTATGAGTGCACCTACTGGTCCCTGGAGGCTCCCTACCACGACCATCTCTGCGACCTTAGCTGCGTGCAATCGATGCCTAAGCACAGGCGATGTCTGAGAGGGAAACCACGGCGGGGTTCTCCCTGGAGACCTCGACAACCCTCTTTCTTCTCGCATGATATGCCTCCCTCTGGACCTTCCCTTCAACTCCAGGAGGTGCAGCCCAGCAACACCCCTCCAGCTCCACCGACTGCAAGCATCAATTGCCTGGAAGTGATTCCCTAGCCTCCATGCTCTTCTCTGCGTTTACTCCTCGCTCCTTCCAGGACTGAACCGCACTATACTCAGTGCTCGGCTTTCCCACGAGCCTTAGGCGAAGAGCCACCACCTCCAACGTGGGGGCCTGGGAGTTCTTAGATCCCACCCTTTGATGCAACCACATGCAAGCAGGTAAAAGACAAATTGGCTATTCTCTACAGCCTAGTATTCGAGCTTCGCTAGGGAGTCGAGGACCTGCAGTTCCGACTGCAACTATCGAATGACAAGGTCACACTCTTCCTCCATCTCCTTTCCTCGCTGCATGACACCTTTCTCTAGACCCCGGAAGGAGCAACCTTTAAGAAGGCACCCGACGCAGACATCACCGACGGTGAGGCAAAGGCGAGCGCAACTTCGACACAAGGACACGGCGCAGCTACCATGACTGGAGATGTGGTAATGCAGTGCGCAGCAGAGCCGTATTTGAAGAGGACTGGGAGCGCAGCCATGGCTGAGAAAGACACTGAGAGGCACGACCGTGGATCTGAGATGAAGGAGGAGGTCAAGGAGCAATGGGGGGATGAGATGACAATTGTAGAAGAGGAACCTTGGACATGCGACCTCAACGCCACCTGGACATGTTACGCGTCAGGTGTCTAGGTTCTGTTTGTTTAGAAGTCATGTCAACTGGTTGCTTCTTTCTATGGAGGTCCACTTGGTTCTAGACATTACTCTTTATGGTTTATTACTATGTTTAAGCTGACTAAGATGTTGATTGGGCTGGTTTCCCCTCTGTTGGGGCAGCCCAGTAATTTCAGCAGACCTAACACTGTGTTTTGAAACTCTTTTTTTGCCTCTGGCAGGATCTTAATATAATATATTTCTTACTTACAAAAAAAAAAAAAAAAGGAATCTCAAGAAAGAAACACACCTATAATTGTTTCAAATCAAGTAATCGATCTTAAGCAAGAATAAGAGATGATTGTAGAATGGAAAATCACTCATAGTTTGCTTCAAGACAAACTAATGTCGTGCAAGTATTATAAACATATCAACTCATTTGCAGGCATATTTTTGATGCTATAATTAGTAATGTTAGATACATGGATGATAGTGGCTTCAGTAGGATGTGACAAGGTACAAATGGCTAACAATATGTTGTCAGTTATCATGATTGTGTTACAATTGTTATTGATGAGACAGGTGCACATGACATAGTTCATAGACAGGGAACAAGTTGGGTGGGCTATCTCGAGCTTGATGACTATTCAGTAACCTTTTGGGGACCAAAAGGTCCTTAGTGGGGAGGTGTGATCCAGAATTGGATCCAAGAGCTTGATGGGGCTCAGAAAGGCCTAAAAATCAAAGTTCTCAAAATGGCTTCAAACCAGACTTGTGCATAGGTCTCATCAATATGAACCCAACGCAACTTGAACGAGCTCAAACAAACGTCATATGCTCCAGATATCACGTTCTGTTCATCTTGCCAAATAAGCAAAAAGTCAACTAGGTCAAAGTCAACGCTGATGTCAGCATGTACAGAAGGTGACGTCAGCAAGTGTCAAGATGATGTCATCATACTGATGTGGTGTCACCAGGAGGTGACAGGTGTCACTCAGTTTTTTCACTTTCGGGTCGATTTGGCACTGTATGGATTTGACATGTGTCATCGTACGAATGACATGTGGTAGTCCGTATAG
This sequence comes from Picea glauca, assembly GCA_000966675.3. Classification (NCBI taxonomy): domain Eukaryota; kingdom Viridiplantae; phylum Streptophyta; class Pinopsida; order Pinales; family Pinaceae; genus Picea; species Picea glauca. Next base: position 19,152 of record JZKD02S2234097.1, read on the forward strand.
TGGTGTGGCCCAATGACAGATGGACACATGTCATATGGATGATAGCTGGGCATGTGACTAGGCATACAGACTGACATGTGGCAAGGTGACTGGGCGTACGGTTTGACGATGTGGTCCAATCTTGGGTCACCATGTGGCCCAATCAGGTGGTGCCATGTGGCACCCTGTGGATGCCCAATGATGGCTGGGTAAAAAAATTGTTAGTTCAAGGGTTCAAACCTCTAAAATCCTTAGGCGCCAACAAATTAAAAGCGGGGTGCTAACCATATGGGATATGGGTGTTTCTTGTTGGAGATTCGACGTATATTTGATATGTGTTGACAATGGTGGAGATTGGGGGGATAACCCCGGTCGACGGGGGCTAGCCTCATCCAACCGTGGGATGGGATCCAGGATCAATGCACCTTTTGTGGCATGGAGTTTGGGTGCACAACCACATGGTCCATACCATGAGACTAAGGGATATCCAACAGGGGGCGCATGCTTCGAGGACAGGGCCACATGGCCACTGGCATGTGTCTAGGAGCCGATAGTTCAGACGCCAACGTGCCCAGCTAAGTGCCTGGCCATGTGGTGGGATATAATATGACCAAGGTCCAAATAAAAAGGGGTTGCACCCCAATATATGTGCAAAGTGGTTATTTAACCATATTATAGTGATTTTTATTGATTTTATAGGCAGGTTTGGACATTTTTGGCCCTTTCTTAGGCCAAATATTGGGAGGAAGTTGGGAGATGGTTACCAAATTCATATCTATATAAAACAAGCCTTATTGAGGCCATGGAGAGGACATTCATTGCAGGTTTATGCCGAATATTTTCCAAGCCAAAGCCATTTTTATGCAGGGAAGCTGTTGAGGAGCGCACCTTTGCAGGCCATTTCTGGGAGCTTCGGTCATCCATTTTCAATGTCGTTTCTTCTGTTGGGTTCTAGAGATCTGGTAGAACAAGAACATATCAGTTTTGTAACCTTTTGGAACTATTGTGTTTCCATTTTAAATATTTTAAGAGAAATAAGAAAGCCTCAGCCCACAGAGACAAAGGCTTGGAGACGTAAGTGAGATTATCGAACTTCGTTATCACATTGGTGTTTATGGTTTGTTGTTGTTTATACTTTATTTTAGATTGGTATATGCACATATGGATTTTATGATTTCTCATCACTTCTTCCTCTTTCATTAAGATTCCTAATTGGCTAATTAAAACATGCATAATAACTCAACCATTGTCGTGTAAAATATATTTTCGGATCATAGGGGGTTGGTTCAGTTACAGGAATCTCATCCTAAGAGGACAAAAATTCTTAGGGATGTAAATGATGATGAAAACTTGGTCATCAGTTCATCTGTATGGTGCTTGAAGTTAATGAGATGGGCAAATTGTTTTATATATCTTTGAGGGATATAGTGGAAATAACGTATAGATGCACTTTCCACTTACAATACAAAAATCAATCCATTGACTTCAAGAATCAGGTTATATGTACACTATAGGAAGTGTTTATAGAGCCATGGTCAATGCAACCCTTGAGACTTACAATAGCAAAAACTTACAATAACAAAAAAGAATCATTTAAAAGGTATTATTACTAAACATGTTTTTCTATAATATGTTCCAATAGTTACCAAGTCAATTTGTTTTCTATATTTACTTTCACGTCCATATAAAAAAAATTATTGTGCTTTTTAGTTTTTAGGAAGATTATGATGAAAATTCCAAGCGAAAAACGAGGGAAAGTGAATACATGCTGGTAGGGATGTCCAAAAAGGTGTACAAGGAGATGGTAAAAGAAATAAACATAATTGCATCATAGGAGGAGACATCCCAACAACAATATGAATAAGAGGTATGTGATCATTCATTTATTCTTTTATGTACATCAAATTTAATTATCATATGAAATGCTAATTTTCAATTTTTTTTTGTTGCAGAAAAGAAAAAAGAATGAAACCCAATCAATACATAAGACAGGACGACAAGGAAGAAAAGGGTTGATTTCAAAGTTTGTGAGTACTTACACTTTCGACGATACTTAATTTTTCATATTTTTTGTGATCTTTATATTTAAATAATTATTTTACACTCATCCATGGATGTCTTCTCATAGGTTCTAACATACAAAGAAGAGCCAACCGAACAATTTATCAACATTGGGTTAACTGAGGGTTGTGAGTATGTGTTGAAGTATCAAGGTTTAATTGAACAATTTGTAAGTAGCTATGTTATTTAACTTCCCTTGTTTTATAATTAATGGAACGATAAGAAACATTTATATTAATTATATCAACTATGCTTTGTCATGATGTATAAACATATAGGAAACAAAGTATGGAGAGGAGCCAATAGAAGATATTTTGAGACACAACATGAGGCATAGCTTCAAAAGCATGTGTATTGTTTATGAATCACTCATTGCTATGGTACGGTTTTTTATTTAAAAGATCATGTATATTCTACTATATAAATGTAGATTTACTTATTACACTTTATTTCTATGTTTGTAGATGGAACATGAACATGTGGAACGTCAAAAACTAGTCGAGCAAGAAAACATTTGTTTAAATAACCAAAGTTCAATATCGCTTACAATTGATCAAGAAATGAGGAATGCACACAACTCGAGCGATGAAAATAGTTCAAGTGATGAATGACCATCAATATAATTGAATGTTACTGCAAGTTGTATGTTTTAGAATATCCGTCAGTAAAAATCAAGGATTTTGCTTAATGTAGTGGACACAATGTCTCAATTGCATGACAATATGTTACCAATAAGTGTAACAATTACATATTGGTTCCATTTTTATTATTGTATACCTTTACGTTGTCCCATTTTGTATACCCATGGGTCTTTTATCCATATATAATAAAATGGGTTTCCTATTTTATTGCATTATTGAATGTTGTAAAACATTGTGTTGTTGATTAATTAATATGTGGATTATTTACATTGTTTCAAATAACATAGGTGTAATCCTTTGGATAACACATTAATGCATTCATTATATCAAAATGCAATAATAGAAATATAAAAACCAATATTATTATAAAAAAATATTTGATTTTTGATGATTAATTGAAAATTTGTTAAAAAAAATTCATTAAAATATATACATATCAATGCATTCTTATGAAGTCCTAAAATAGTGCGTGCCATAATATAGAAATCAATACTTTTAATGGGTTATACTTATCAATGCATATTAAGTATACTAAAGCATTGATTCATATTAAGTATATTGAAGCATTGGTGCATATCACGTGTGATAATATATATATCGTTTAATTAGAATTTTATGGTGCACATGTGAGAAATACGCATTGATCCTCTAAATATAATAAAAGCAATGATGCTTTAAATAACACAAACACATCGACTCTTTAAATATAATAACAACATCGATTCTTCAAATATAAAAAAATCACTAGTGCTTCAGAACAAAGAATGACACTGACATCTCACCTTGAATATTCAAAATTTCAGTACCTTTTGGTGCATAGGGTAATACAGGCACTGACATGTACAAATTATACAAGCATTGGTACGAACATAAAATAAAAGCGCAATAGTGCATTAATAAACTTAGAAAGCCCCAATGTTACATACACAAACAATGCATAAATGATGCGTAAAAATTATAAGAGCATCAGTGTTGCATACAACAAAAGGGGAACCCAAGGCATAATAACTATAAACACACAAATACCCGCAGGGGTGTAGATCGATTGGCAAGTGCCGTGTATATGGAAGGAAATTTGTAAATGGAGGTCTCAAGTTCGATTCTCACCCCGACTAACCTGTGCACCATTCATGCAGGCTACATGGATGCACCTGGGGTTATTGTGGTAGCCGTCGGGTATCGACCCCGTGTCACGCAAGTACGAGAACCGCAATTTTCCGATTCCCCCAGCAAAAAAAAAAAACTATAAACACACCAATGCCTTTTTGTTATGTAAAAACAAACCGATGCCTTTTCATTTTATGTATGCACTAGACATTTTCTGTAATGACGCACCTATACCTTTTAAATTAATGTACGTATCAGGGAATTTTATGTAAGGGTGTGTCGGTGCATTTTAGTTTTAAGTACGCATCAGAGAATTTTATGTAAGGGTGTACTAGTGCATTTTAACAATAAAAGCACCTATTTTATCTAAAAAAAAAAAAACACCAATGCCTTTTTGTTATGTAAAAACAAACCGATGCCTTTTCATTTTATGTATGCACCATACATTTTCTGTAACGACGCACCGATACCTTTTAAATTAATGTACGTATCAGGGAATTTTATGTAAGGGTGTGTCGGTGCATTTTAGTTTTAAGTACGCATCAGATAATTTTATATAAGGGTGTACTAGTGCATTTTAACAATAAAAGCACCTATTTTATTTA
>JZKD02S2234108.1:10123-42824 GCA_000966675.3 Picea glauca
GAGTTGGGTAAAAATATCCATTATTTGTACTGTTGGAATACTGAGAGGGGGGTGAATCAATATGAACACTTTTACCACTTTTAACCACAATATATAAAATTCAATTTTATCATCAATATATCATCAATGTATCATCTATGATTGCATTCAATATACCATGAGCATATAAACATAAGAAACATCACATCAAATACACAGTACACTGGAATTTACGTGGAAACCCAAATGGGAGAAAACCACATAATGCTTTCTTATATATCAAATAATATATTCATTGGAAGCACCAACTTCCCAACTCTCTAGCTACAACTTGAATGAGGCTACGGCCCCCTATTTACAGGATCCAATCTAAAGGAAGATACAACTCCCTAAATTCTATGTCTCCAACCAGAGGGAGGATACAACCCCATGATTCTTAGGCTCCAACCTGAAGGAAGCTACAACTTCCTGAATTCTCTAGCTCCAACCAAAAGGAGGCTACAACCCCCTGATTCTCAAAATCCAACCCAAAGGAAGTTCCATCTCCCAGTGTTCTCCAACACCAACTAGAAGGAGGATACAATGCCCTTTCCTTGCCCCATTCTATCGCCATGAAATATAAACGTAGACCAACTGTCACTACCACAATCACTACTGCCATCACCGTCACTATCACTGTCACATCAACCTATCACTGTCACCAACCTATCACTGTATCCAACCTATCACATCAACCTATCACTGTCAATGATACTCAACATCAATGAAACCAGATCCTCTCACATGGATACCATCACGAAATCATGTACACCAAATTGTATCAACCATGCATCAATCATGCACCAACACCTGTACCAAACCTTGCATCAACCATGCACCAAAACCTATACCAAACCGTGCATCAACAATGCACCAACACTTTTACCATACCATGCATCAACAATGCGCCACCACCTATACCAAAACATGCATAAAAAATACACCAACAACTATAAAATACCGTGCATCAACCATGCACCAAAACCTGTACCAAATCATGCACCAACAATGCACCAACACTTGTACCAAACTGCGCATCAATAATGCACCAACACCTATACCAAACCGTGCATAAAAAATTACCATATCATGCATCAAACTTGTACCATACCATCAACCATGTACCATGAGATGTTCCTCAACCATATACCATATCACTCATTATATGTCTCAATAATCCCATGCACCATGTATCATAAGACATCAATAATTAAGTGCATCAACAAAGTACTCAATCATGTACCAAGATCACCAACATATTCCTTTAGCCATGCACCATATAATCAACCATATACCTCAAAACACATGCCAATCATCCATATACCATGTAGTATAATATGTACCAATAAAGAACTATCAATGGTGTACCTCAACCAAGTACCAACATCACCAAGAGATGTATCTCATACAAGTACTACCATTTACCAAGTGCGAGCTTCAACTAGGTACCAACATCTGAAAGATATGTCTCTAATAATGAACCATAACCATGGAATATACCAAACTAGATATCAAGATAACCAAGAGTTTACTTCTAACAAGGTATAATGTCATCACCAAGGTGTACCATACCATGTATTATCACCACTAAGAATGTGCCATAACAACATAAGAACAACCCTTAAAACTTACCTTTGATCCTATAGTTGACTTGATACTCTGTAATACAAACCTGTAACCTTTCCTTAGTCCTCAAAAAACTGGCACTAGCATCTCCATTCACTTCTATCTTGTCCTTGTGGGACAAAGACTTCCTGTCACGCGAGGCCTCGTGTGACGAGCACTATGCAACCCGCAGGGTCCTTGTGGGACACCCTCAAGCTGACCCATAAGAGCCTACTTAATTAGGGTTACAAAAAAAACCTAGCTCTCTGCAGCTATGAAATGTTCACTCTTCTTTTGCACTTTTTCCACTGCCTTAGAATTGACCTCAGATTCACCAATAGACCAAAATATTGGACCAAGATGTTCTCACAAGATAGATATTCAATGAATGTGTGCGTGTACTTATGAGAGACTCCTTTAGGTGTATTTATATTGTTTCCAAGTAACTTCTCTCCTTAATTTTAGGGCTTCTTGAAATTTCTTGTTGCAACCACTTTACCCTTTCATTAAAGACTTGTAACCAACTAGGGGCTTCTAACTTCACAATTCCATAAGTCCTTATCCGTGAGGAACCACATGGCATACCACCTATCACCAAAAATGAAATGACGAGGTATATCCATCTATGAGTTTGTTACCTACATTTGCATTTTCTTTCATGTCCTTATTCCTCAACCAACTTTGAGTCTCATGACCACACCTATGGGGATTTGTGTAGACTTCATCAAATGCACCCATCACATCTGCTGACATCAAACACTCTTGTGGACATCAATGACAACTAAATCACCATCAATATCAATCATAACTCTGGGGTATCTCGAATGCTCCGAGGGTTGAAATCAATGAAAACCAATTGTCTAATGATCTCCCCCTTTGGCATTGATGACAACACCAACATTGATGGCAACACTGATGGAAACACTCATACTCTAGTACTCATTCTCCCCCTATGACCATTGCTCCTCATCAATGTTTCTCTCTCTGCCCCTTTGACATTAATGTTAAAGGGTATCTCTCCTTGGATATTTTCCCCTTTCTTCATGCGTCTGTTCTTTCACATGTTTCATTCCAAGTTCCTCTTTCTTTTGATATTAATAACAAAGAGTGACTTCCCCTGAAAGTATACCTTTTATGAACAATGTTTCTCTGACTTCATGTGCTTGACTCTTTCTTTTCTGATATTTCTCTCCCTTTGAAATCATGGGAAAAAGGATAACTCCCCCTGTCGATATGTCTTCCTTTGTCTGTACGCTTCTAATATTTCTTTCCTGATCTCTTTCTTTGATGATTTCTCTTTCCTTGACTTCTCTGTAAGATTCCATGTTGATCAACGTAGCGCTTCCTATGTATGTTTCCTTTCCACTCTTCTAGTGCTACTTATTGTCCACTGGTGCTTCCTCTTGTAATTCTTTGACATATATAAAAAGCATTCAAAATTTCTTGACTTCAAATCTTGATTTCCTGTTATGTTCACTATTTAGACATTAATGACCATACTATTTAACAATGTCTCTCTGATGATATAACTTCTGTTGAAGGTTTCTCTTTCCCTATTCTTCTATGCCTTTCTTTGCTTGTCTTATTGTGACCAACTGATTCCACTTGTCTAATGATTCCAATGATTCCAATTGTGAATAAACTCTATCATATATCTGTCTAGACCTACAAATGATCTCATAAATCCACCTATATTCATATGTCATAAGATATCCATAACTCTACTACTCAACTGTCCACAATGTCGACCCATTTGTCACTGTACTATCATGAAGGATTATTTGCTGTAACTGATCATCACATATTCATTTTTCCCATACTGAATCAAATATGTCCACTTATATACAATACATCCTTGAACTTGTAATGAATATATCCTTTTCTGAAAAGTGTGTCAATGATATTCCTCTGATATCTTCATGGGAACCTTGTTTCTCAATCAATCAATTTGTCATTTCATACTTTTTCTATATGACTGCTCTGAATATGTCTCTGCAAACACTTCAAACTACTCAAAGGATGGTTCCTTAATTGCAAACACTTTGTCTTTTAATGAATCACATAATCCTTTCCGGATGGCTCAAAACAATGAATAAATCCTCCCTAATGCATAGTAATCTTCTTCTTCATCTGTAGATTCATCATCTCTTTAAGCTCTGACTTCTACCTTTTTTTCGTGTGGATTCATTATGATCTAGCACTATAATTCCTGAAAATACAATCTCTTGGGCCCATTCTTTATTTTCTTGCTCTTCTTTTCTTTCTCACATTATTGCAAATCCCGCGATCTTTGGGACCTGTTCTTTATTCACCTTCTCTTCTTGTCTTTATTTTCTTCTCCAAACCTTCGTACTATATATGACATTGATATTTTATTTCATGGTGGGATTTATCATGCTTCTACAATTCCAAGCTATATGACCATAATTGTGTCATTTGTAACATTCAATGTTAGGTGGAGCCACATAATCATTTCTTTCTTGAACATTTCTTCCATAAGCTGTGCAATCTACAACTTTATGTCCAAAGTTAGTACAATTAAAACAATGACCATAAAATAATTTGCATACCTTGGAGTGAATGATCTTCTTTGTGGTGTAGTCCTTCTGAATTCCCGTCTTGGCTGATCAAGATCTTCTCTTCAATTGATTCCTTCATCATGATCGAAGTTTCTTTGCTACTTAAATGTGGAAGGTCTTATTGAAGACATACCTATGTTAAACTCTTTTTTCTTTAATTCTTGATGACCATGATTCCTTCCTTTGAGTAATTCTGCATAACTCTTTTCTTCATTCTTCCTTTCTAGCAATCTTGATTGATTCTCTTCAACTTTATTTACTGATGATGTGGATGTTTCTCTCTCTTCAATTTTCTTGCTGAGCTTGATGATTTTAACTCTCAATGTGACAAATTCTTCTTCAAGCTTTTCAAACCTCTTCTTCTTTATTCATCACCTGAATCTTCATGACTTCTTCTATTATCTTTACTTCTTCAAGTTGGATCTTCAAAGTGATGATCTCCTTTTCAAGTCTTCTTTCTTCTTGACTAAATTTTGCTTCAAGTTTGTTGAAGTTCTCTTATTTTTCCTTGAGACGATCTGTCAAAATATTCTCTCTCTTCTCTTCTTCCTTTATTTGTGTTGTTATTTTGGCTTCCAAACACTACTTCCCTTCCATCTGACTTTTGTATATTTTCTCAATCCTTCTAGTTTCTTCCAGTTGATAAAATTTTAGATTCACTATGACCTGTTGAACTTCTTCAGAATTTTCTTTAGAATTATTCTTGACTAATTGTTCCTCAAGAGATTTGTCATTCTTTCTTTATTTTTTCAATTCGTCTAAAGAATTGATTAATTCTTCTTCAAGATCTACTATGCCTTCTTCACAATATTCTTCTTATGAATCTGTCTAACATGATGAACACATTTCTTCTTGTTCTTTTCTTGCATCTTCTTTAGCGTTCTCTGGCTTTGTGATGGGATAATATTCAAAGTATAGATTATTCATCTTATCCCAAAGTTCTTTAGATGATGGACATTTTCCCACTTTGTCTTTTACTGAATCACATAATCTTTTCCATATGAAATCCATTGTTATTTTGATGTTTCTTTTCGATTCCTTCTTTGATGTATATTTGGTTTATTCGTAGTGGTGTATCCTGTAACAACTAATTTCCAAACATCATATCCATGTACATGTAAAAATGTTTTCATCCTTATACTCCACATTTCATATCTCTGACCTTTTTGACCATCAAATTGTGGTATTGCATTCCTATAAAAATTGTTGCTCTCCATGATCTAATTTCTAGTGGTTAGAATATTTCTTAAAGGACCTGCTCTGATACCAATTGTTGGAATACTGAGTGGGGGGGGGGATAAATCAGTATGATCACTTTTACCACTTTTAACCACAATATATAAACTTCAATCTTATCAGAAATATATCATCAATGTATCATCTATGATCGCATTCAATATATCATGCACATATAAACATAAGAAACATCACATCAAATACACAGTACACCAGGATTTACGTGGAAACCCAAATGAGATAAAACCATGGAATGATTTCTTATATATCAAAGAATACATTCATTGGAAGCATCAACTTCCCAATTCTCCAACTCCAACTAGAACGAGGCTATGACCCTCTATTTATAGGATCCAACCTAAAGGAAGATACAACTCCCTGAAATTCTCTGGCTCCAACCAGAAGGAGGCTACAACCCCCTGATTCTCAGGATTCAATATGAAGGAAGCTACAAGTCCCTGAATTTTATGGCTCTAACGAGAAGGAGGATACAACCTCCTGATTCTCACACTCCAACCTGAAGGAATCTCTAACTCCCTGTGTTCTCTAGAACCAACCGAAAGGAGGATACAACCCCCTTTCCTTGCCCTGTCCTGTCACCCTGAAATATAAATGTATACCAACTATCACTACCACAATCATTTCCACTATCACTACCACTTTCACAGTCACAGTCACTGTCACTGCCACATTCACTGTCACCGCCATTGTAACAACAACGTGTTACTGCCAACCTGTCATTGTCACCAAAATGTCACTGTATCTAATATGTCACATCAACTTGTCACTGTCACCGATACTCAACATCAACAAAACCATATCCTCGATACCATCACCAAATCATGTACATCAACCATGTACATCAAACTGTATCAATCATGCACCAACACATATACCAAACCTTGCATCAACCATGCACCAAAACCTATACCAAACCGTGCATCAACAATTCACCAACACTTGTACCAAAATGTGCAGCAACAATGCATGAACACCTATACCAAACCGTACATCAACAATGCACCAAAACCTATACCAGACTGTGCATCAACCACACACCAAATCCTGTACCAAACTGTGCATCAACAATGCACCACCACCTGTACCAAACCACACATCAATAATGCACCAACACCTGTACCGAACCATACATCAACAATAACCATATCATGCATCAAAACTGTACCATACCATCAACCATGTACCGACATGTACCATAAATCATGTAGCATGAGATGTGTCTCAAACATATACCATATCACTCGTGATATGTCTCAATCATCCCATGCATCATGTACCATAAGAGATCAACAATGAAGTGCCTCAAAAAAGTACTCTAGCATGTACCGATATCACCAACATATGCCTCTAACCATGCACCATATCATCAACCATATACCTCAAACAACATGCCAATCATCCATAAACCATGTACCATAATATATACGAAGCAAGTACTATCAATGATGTACCTCAACCAAGTACCAACATCACTAAGAGGTGTATCTCATACATGTACTACCATATACCAAGTGTGAGCTTCAACTAGGTACCAACATCTCAAAGATATGTCTATAATAATGAACCATAACCATGACATATACCAAACCAGATATCAAGATAACCAAGAGTGTACTTCTAACAAGGTATAATTTCATCACCAAGGTGTACCATACCATGTATTATCACCACTAAGAACGTGCCATAACAACATAAGAAAAACCCTTAAAACTTACCTTTGATCCTATAACTGAATTGATACTATGTAATACTAACATGTAACCTTTCCTTAGTCCTCAAGAACCTGACACTAGCATCTCCCTTCACTTCTGTATTGTCCTAATGGGACAAAGACTTCCTGTCACGCAGGGCCTCACGTGACGAGCACTATGCAACCCGTGAGATCCTCGCGGGACACCCTCAAGCTGACCCGCTAGGGCCTACTTAATTAGGGTTACAAAAAACGCTATCTCTCTCCAAATATGAAACTTTCGCTCTTCTTTTGCACTTTCTTTGCTGCCTTAGATTCACCAATAGACCAAAATATTAGACTAATATAATATCACAAGATAGATATTCAATGAATGTGTGTTTGTACTTATGAGAGACTCCTTGAGGTCTATTTATACTATTTCCAAGTAACTTCTCTCGTTAATTTTAGGGATTCTTGAACTTTCTTGTTGCAACCACTTTACCCTTTCATTAGAGACTTGTAACCAACTAAGGTCTTCTTGACCATTCTTCGGGGCTTCTAACTTCACAAGGCCATAAATCCTCAACCGTGAGGAACCACATGGCATACCACCTATCACCAGAAACAAAATGATGAGGAATATCCATCTATGAGTGTGTTACCTGCATTTGCATTGCCCTTCATGTCCTTATTCCTCAGCGAACTTGGGGTCTCATGACTACACCTCCGGGGCTTCATGTATAATTCATCAAATTCACCCATCACATCTGCTAACATCAACCACTCTTGTTGACATCAATGGAAAATGACTCACCATCAATCTCAATAAAAAAATCTGGGGTATATCAAATGCTCTGAGGGTTGACATCAACGATAACCAACTATCCAACATGTACCGCAATATGTCATTCTCCCAGGTGAATTAAGGATTTGGAGTTGGGTTGCTTTCTACTTCTTCTATTGGCCTTCTTATTTATGGATTTTTGATATACTCAGTTTGAACTTCCGAGATCCATTCAGGAATGATGATGGACATATCACATAGAGTAGCATCATTATCATCCTTTTTAATAATTTTAATTTGATAATAACCATAAAATATATATGTGAATGAATAGAATTCATGTTCTTAAATATACAACAAAGAATGTTCAATGAATGGAATTAGGATGTGTCTCGTAAGTGACCTTAGTTAATATAAACAATTCTATACACAATGTTGCTTACATATATTTATGCCATGCAAGCACTATGGGATTGCCCCGTTCACTTTCTTAAATTTGGAAAATATAAAATTCATTTTGTATTGTCATTAGTTTCTATATCCTTCTTATAAATTTCCCACTCTTCCATTTCCTTATTGGTTATCCCGGTTCTTCTTTGTCACTTTGTTTGTTTATCAATGGAAGATGTTCCTTGTTCTTCAAAAAGCTTCAGAAATGTTGTTTGTGCAATATGTAACATGAAACTACCCTTTATATCCTAGCCATTTTCTTAAAAAAAAAATATAGTCCCCACTCAACTTTAACCCCAAATGGAGAAGTGGTTTCTTATGAATAGACTAAAAATAATTGAAACTCATTTAGTGTAGTTAGACATCACTTTTATATATGTCTAAATCACCATGACATTATACACCATGATTTTTAAATTATATGAGTATGATCTCCTTTAGATATTACTTGTTTGTGTGCTATCATAATTTATGTGGCTCTAGGAAAGATTTAGTCTCAGAAGGTGGGACGGTCTCTCTAGGTAGCCCAGACAGTCAAAAGTCTCTTCTACGTCTTTCGGATTCCCTTCCCTCACCCCATCCTTGAGTCAATCTGTTGATATCAAGTTGAGTTATTTGTTGCGCTCAAAGGTCAAGTTGGGCACAAGGTGGGACGATGTTGGAGGGATAACTATGGATATGGAACCTAGGGGTCATGCTAGAAGGAAATATAGGATATCCTTAGCTCAGTCACAAGCAACTAAAGAGATTCAGTCTGGAAAACAATCAACAAAATTTGGGGCCTTAAAAGCAGGGAAGGCCCTGGTCAAGGTTCCCAAATGAAAGTGCTTTCTTTTAATGCTTGAGGAGTAGGGGGTGCCCCTAAATTTCTATCCCTTAAACATTTGTGTGCAATGATTGACCCTAAAGTTATTTTGATATAAGAAATTTTGTGTAGCGGTTCTAAAGTGGAGGAGATTGTTAATCCGTGGATTAAGGGATGGATTTTTTTTATGAGCAATGTTGAAGGCCTATCTAGAGGCCTCCTAACAACATGCAACCTAAATTTAAATATTTTAAATATAAAATTTCTTCCTTCTTGTATATTGGTTCAGGTCTCAAAGAGTTGGCTCAATGCATCTTTCAAAATTTGCAATGTTTACGGGCCTTACGCCAACAAATGTCCTTTTTGGGATCATTTAAGTGCTTCTAATGTTTTTAATTTCTCATACCTAATTATGGGGGGATCTAAATTTCACGTTATCGTTGGCTGAAGTTTGGGTCCAAAACCCACATCAAGACCCTTTAGAATCCTTTTTCTCTCGTTGGATGGAAAAGCACAATGTTCTTGATTTGGTTCCAAAGAAGATCTCTTACACTTGGTCCAATGGAAGAAAAGGTGCAGGATTGGTGGAAAAGCGCCTCAATCATTTTCTGATATTTGAAATTCTGTTAAAAAATAGGTGGGCTATTTCCTCTAGGGTGGAAATTGGGGGGCTTTCAGATCACCTCTTGATTGTGCTTGAACTCTCAAAAGTGGGAATGAATAGACACTATCTGTTGAAATTTAATCAAGAATGGTTAAAAGAAGAATATTATAGAAATATGGTGATTACTCCTAGGTCCCTTTGGATGAGGAGGACGATATGTCCTACATGCAAAAAATGACAGAGAATATAGAAAAAATAAGAAAAGAGAAAATGTTGTGGGAAAACGAGTTTCAGAAAAAATGAACGACGAATATTGAAGCTATGGAAGATAAAATATGTTGTCTGATGATGGAAAACGAGGTTGGATCTTTATCGGATAAGGAAGAGGAAATTTTAAAGGAGATAATGTAAAAAAAACATGATTTTCTAAGGAAAGAGGAATCAAAGTGGAGACAAAAAAGCAGAGCGGTTTGGATCAAAGAGGGAGACATCAATGTAACAATTTTTTTCATAAATTTTCCAGTTTCCGTACGGTCACCAATTCAATTTGGGAAATAAAAAATGTATATGGGATGAAGGTGACAGGTCAGGAAAATATAGTAGAATAAGATAAAAATTTCTTCCACAATTTGTTCAAAGAACCCACGGGTTGTCCCATAACCGATATTTTGAAGCTTATTTCCCTTTTTCCTACTCACATTACCCTTGAAATGAATAAATCCCTTCAGGAAGAGATCACTGGAAAATAGTTGCTTCATACCCTTTCATCTTTCCAAATATGAAAAAGCTCAGGGCATGATGATTTAACAATTGATTTTTTTTTTTTTTACAACATTGTAAAGGGTGATATGGTGAAGGTGGTGAATGAATCCAAAAATATGGGGAGGATGTGGGGTTATTTTAACTCTACATTTATTTCATGTATCCCAAAGGGCCTTTCTACCTATTCTTTTGAAGATTTCTGCCCTATCTCATGCTGTAATCTCATCTACAAGATCATTGCAAAACTCATTGCAAATTATTTGAAACTGATTTCCAACAGTTTCATTTCTGAAGAAAAATATGGTTTCCTCTTCAATCAACAAACACATGATGCAGTCTATATTACGGAAGAAGTTCTTCATTCCATAAAGATGAAAAAATCCTTATTTTTTTTTTTGTAAAATGGACCTTTCCAAAGATTATGATAGAGTAAATTGGACGTTTATAAGACTAACTCTGATCCAATTGGGCATGAACCTAGAGACGGTTAACTGGATAATGGGATGTCTCGACTCTCCCTCCTTCACTATGCTAGCAAATGGTGTCCCCTCACCCTCTTTCTGGTCCTCTAGAGGACTTGGACATGTTTGTCCGCTCTCCCCTATTCTTTTTCTTATGGTGGCAAAGGGACTAAGTATTCTGATAAAAAAATCTTGTAGAGAAGGGCACCTAAAAGGAATCAAGATCTCTGACTCAAAAGTTCTTTCTCATCTACTCTTTGTTGATAATGTAACTCTGTTTGGTGTAGGTTTAAGCTCAAAGTGTTGATTTTTTGGTAGCCATGGGAGAAAATTTCCCTCCTAGGTGATCTTTCTTAGATGCGAAGAAGATTTTGGAAGCAAGAGATATATTGGATAGATGTGAAAATACCCTAGAAGAGAAGTCGGCCCAAAAGAATAAAGAATAATGAATTGGCACCTTTCCAGAGGAGAAGTTGGCCCAGTCAATTGGTCAAGAAGACTATAAATAGGAGGTGCCTTGGCTCATTTTTTCACTCACTCACACTCTCTCATCTACACAGAAGCAAGGCGTAAGTTTGGAGAAGGTGACACAACTGCTTCAGTGACAAAGTTTCTTCCTGTTCAATATTTCTAGTATCTCTCTCTTGTGTGCTACTCTTGGTAGTGGTGCACTATCTTGGAATTGTGTTGCAGTTGCAGTTGTGGTGGTATTTTTGAGCTAGGGTTTATCTGTTTAGATTTGTTTTGTGAAAAAAATATATCTAAGAAAGGTTGTTGGGTTTTTCCCCCATTTGGGGTTTTCCCAGGATAAATATCTTGTGCTCCTTTTGTCTCGTGTTTATGCTACTACTACTTAGTACATGATATATATATGTTAATGAAGTAAAATAACACTAGTAACTCTAATTCTCTATAAAAAAGAAAAATCTAACATGGTATCAAAGCTAGTTACCTTCATAACAATTTGACCACTGGAAGGAAGATCACTATTGTAGCACCTTCCAACTGCAATACTTTGTCAAGCTCATTGAGCACTATCCCAAGGTCATTGGGGATAATTATTTCACAGAGAATTCCACCCTAACCTAGCGCACCCATTGAAACCCTCATCGTGCAGTTTGATGAAGTTTGAAAAATTGAGGTTTTTCAGTGCTAGGGTTTCTATCAACGAAAAATGTCAACCATCATGAGAGTTGAAGATAGATCGGTCGAAACATATAAATTTAGATCCTGGAAGAACATAGTTCTCCTCATTCTATAAGAGAATGAGTTATTGGATCATATCAAGCAGATGCTTCCAGAACCAAAAGAAGAAGACGCTAAAGAAAATTTCAGGAAGAATGAGGTCAAGGCCAAGAGGATCTTGACAGACTCAATAAAGGATCATTTGAAACATAATGTATTATAACTAAATACACCAAAGGAAATGTTTGATTCCCTAACCAGACTTTATGAAAGTAAGAATACCAATCGAAATATTACTCTAAGGCATCGACTTAGAAACATGACAATGAAAAAGTAAAAAACAATAGCCAACTATTTTATGAGGATATCACAGATCAAGGACCAGTTAGCAGCCATTGGAGATACAATAGAAGACGATGAACTTGTGACTACTACACTCAATGTATTTCCCTCCTCTTGGGATCCATTTGTTCAAGGGATTTTCACCAGAAGAAAATTGCCTAAGTTAAACAAGTTGTGGGAAGAATGCACCCAAGAGGAATCTAGTTTGATATCCAAATCACAAAAGAATAATGATGATGAAAATCAAGCACTTGCTTCCCAAGTGAAGAAGAGAAAGGAAAGGGAAGAAGGAAGCCCGAAGAAGCCTAAGAAACCATGCCACTGGAAGGATATGTCAAATACAAGATGCTACAACTATAAGGAGATGGGACATTATGTCGCACAATGTCCTCTTAAACATGAAAAGGGAAGTGAACCCTAACCTAGCGCACCCCCTGAAACCCTCATCGTGCAGTTTGGTGAAGTTTGAAAAATTGAGGTTTTTCAGTGGTTTCTACCAGTGAAAAATGTCAACCAACATGAGAGTTTAAGATAGATTGGATGGAGCATATAACTTCAGATCTTGGAAGAACATAGTTCTCCTCATTCTAGAAGAGAATGAGTTATTGGATGATATCAAGCAAATGCTTCCATAACCAGAAGAAGAAGATGCCAAAGAAAATTTCATGAAGAATGAGGTCAAGGCCAAGAGGATCTTGACAGACTCAATAAAGGATCATATTATATATAATGTATTATAAATGAAGACACCAAATTAATTGTTTGATTCCCTAACCAAACTTTATGAAAGTAAGAATACCAATCGAAAGCTTACTCTAAGGCATCAACTCAGAAACGTGACAATGAGAAAGTAAAAAAAATAGCCAACTATTTTATGAGGATATCACAGATCAAGGACCAACTAGCAACCATTGGAGATCCAGTAGAAGACATTGAACTCATGACTACTATACTCAATGTATTTCCCTCCTCTTGGGATCCATTTGTTCAATGGATTTGCGCCATAAAAAAATTTCCTAAGTTCAATAAGCTATGGGAAGACTGTACCCAAGAGGAATCCAGGTTGATATTCAAATCAAAAAAGACTAATGATGATGAAAATCAAGAACTTTCTTCCCAAGTGAAGAAGAGAAAGGAAAGGGAAGAAGGCAGCCTGAATAATCCTAAGAAACCACACCACACAAAGGATGCATCAAATACCATATGCTACAACTACAAGGAGATGGGACATTATGCTGCACAATGTCCTCTTAAACATGAAAATGGAAAGAGGAAGCACCATGCACATGCAATAGATGCAGAAGAGGAGAATTCAAAGGATGAAGAGTATGTATTTTATCCAGTAGTGATTCCAAGCACATGATCGGAAAACTATAGAAGACAACTCAAGTGGGACAACAACAACTAAACTACAGGTTTGCATATCAGGTTTGATATTTTATATTGCTATAGATTAAATTATAGAGTTCTATTATTGCTATTTCTATCAAATGTTTAGTAACACCTGAATATTATTGGCATGATTTGCATATCAGTAAATTATCATGGTTTAGTATTAATAATGCACTTGTTTGCAAAATGAAATTGATCTCCTTTAGGAGATGATCTTGGTTACTAACTTTGTTCCAGGGAGGTTATCTTCTAAATTCCATGGAGGTTACCATAGAAATGTTGTTGTTCTTGTCTCTTGTTTTGGGCATGTCACAGGTGATATCTCTGAAAGGGATCCATAATCATAGTTGGTCTCTAGCTGAGACATGGAGCAAACTATTCATACATAAATCTATGTACACGATCGTACACATCCATGTAACGAAGGAAGGAGGACAAATTCAATACCTTTTGGCAAGAATTGTACTTTTACAGATACATAGTATCTCATATGGACAACAATTATAAGGAACCGAAGGCTCCATAGATGACTGTACAGATCCCTCTAGTTTAGGTGATCACTCTTCAAATCGCCAGGAAGAGTCAATACAGCTAGAAGGGCCTACCTAGGATCATTATAGTGACCAGGAAGAGACCAACATGGTCCTGTGATACTTTGTAGGATGAAAAGGGGGATACAAATATATGGAATTGATGAGCCATATCGCAAGGAGAAGATCGATCCACTAGTGGTGAGGTAGGCGGCCCCACCAAGTACCAACTCATAAGGAGCTAGAGTTCAAAGGGAATCATCCCTCAGGTTCCAGTAGGGAGGAGCAACCTCCCTGGGATAGTTCATAGGAGATCAAACTTCAGAGGAGGTCAACACATGAAGAGGGAGCATATGGCTCTAGATATTACATAGAATCAAAGAGAGTCATTCTTCATAGGGAGCATGCAGATTTAGAGTGATCCTAATCTCAGAAAGAGTCAGTGGCTTAGAGACTTTCATTCAGAAAGTATTCCTCCTCAGATTCATATGGGAGAGAGAGATGTCTTCCAGGACTGACAGACAAGTGGCATGAGTTGAGGAGGCTAGATAAAATCTTCTGAGGCTTCGAGGAGATATGAGACCTCCTGGGAGGATTCCCCTGTTTCAGTGATAGAGGAGGAAGCTAGTCAGAAGGACTGGGATATGGTTTTCTGCCTTGGTTCCGAGATGAGAAGGGAAGTCAGTGGTGACTTCCAAGTGGATATACAAGATCAAGCATGTTGTAGATGGAAACATAGAGATGTACAAAGATTGATTTGTGGCATGAGGATTCTCCCAACAAGAGGGAGAATATTATGGCGAGACACTTGATCCAGTAGCCAAAATAAGTTTACATAGAGAATCCATAGGATACACGAGAAGGAGTCTCATGTATATAGATTGAAGAAGATTTTGTATGGGACTAAGTAGGAACCCAAGGCATGATATTCCAGATCAAACAATTATTTGATGAGCTTGGAGATGGTTGCCCATTGATCCTATATGTGGATGACCTATTTATGACATGAGATGAGAAGCTCACAGATGGGTTCAAGAGGGAACTCACTTCAGAGTTTGAGATGAAGGATATAGGTTTGATGCATTATTTCTTGGGATTGGAGGTGTGGCAAAGACCAAATGAGATTTTCCTTAGCCAAGGAAAATATATTTTTGAGATCCTGCAGAGATTCAGGATGATGGAATGCAAGTCCATGGCCACACCCATGATGATAAATCTGAAGTTATTGAGTGATTCATCTTCATATTTGGTGGATCCCATGATGTAAAAACAATTGATTGGATCCTTGATGTGTCTGGTTAAAACCAGGCTGGACATATGCTTTGTAGTGAATTCCTTGAGTCAGTACATGGTTGAACCTAAACATGTACATTGGATGGAAGCAAAACATATGTTGAGGTACCTACATGGTACAATTTGATATGGATTGAGATATGTCTCGGGTGGAGATGTGAAGCTACAGGGATATACAAAATCTGACTGGGCAAGGAGTGTCATGATTCAAAAGAGTACTTCCGAATGCTGCTTTAGTCTAGGATCATGTATGATCTCATGGTTGAGTAGGAAGAAAACATCAATGACACTCAATACAATAGAGGCAGAGTATATCGCAACTAGTGTGGCAAGCTGCGAAGTAGTGTGGCTTCAGAAGTTTCTTGCAGGGATATTTGATCTAGAGATCGAATATCATCACATCCGAGACATGGTACATAGAGGAGTTGTGGAGCTCTAGTACATATCCACAGATGAGCAGATAAAGAACATTCTCACAAAGCCTTTGTTTAGAGTGAAGTATGAGTACTTCAGATACAAGCTTGGTATGATGAAGAATGTCCACCCTCGTTGAGAGGGATGTGTGTTGTTTCTTCTCATGCCGGCTAAACCCTATGGCTAAGGGTCCCCTAGATTAGTCATGTGAGGTGACTGAGGGGGTAATGCACTGTTGGACCTGACGAGAGAAGAAACATCACACACATAGTCGTGAGGACTATCGAAGTATCTTCATGCTACTGGATGAGACTATAACTATGGTTGATGGCCTTGTAGTAGTTGTGTGCTAATAGCTGATTGTTGCATAGTCATAGAGGCCATGACTATGGATGATGGCATTGTAGTAGTTGTGTGCTACTAGATGATTGATGCATAGTCATGAGGATTACAGACTATGATTATGGATGATGGCATGGTAGTAGTTGTATGCTACTATTTGATTGTTGCATAATCATAGAGACTGTTGGACTACATGGTGATAGCTTGTGTAGCTATCGGTTGATTACATGATATGATTATGGTGGATGACATTATAGTAGTTGTCTACTACTAGTTGATTGCTTCATAATCATAGGGTGTGACTATGGTTGATGGCATGGTAGTAGTTGTGTGCTACTAGTTGATTGTTGCGTAGTCACAAAGATACTAACTATGGCTGATGGAATGGTGGTAGCTTAGTGATAGTAGTTTATTGTTGCATAATTATGGAGATTATTAGACTGCGTGGTAGTAGTATTACAACTACTAGTTTATTTTTATGTAGTCGGGACATCATAGCAGTAACTATGTGCTACCTGTGGTTATGTACCATTGGATAGTATTTGTGTGCTACTATGTATCGACACAGTCGTTTTCTATTGGATGGCATTGTAGTAGTTGTGTGATACTAGATGATTTCCACGGAGACTACCAGTTCACATTGGGAGTAGCTAAGTGCTACTTGAGACTATGAAAAATAATTCAAGCTATTGATGGCTTTGTAGTAGCTTTGGGCTACTAGCTAATTGCAAAGTAGTCAGTGGACTACTAGATGATGACATTGTGAAAGATACCTCCCTAGCTAAGAGGAAGTGTTGATGATTTGGTAGTTGTGGAAGGAAATTTCCCTCCTAGGTGAAATTTCTTAGATGCGAAGACTATTCCAAAAGAAAGATATCCATTGGACAGATGTGAAAATACACCAGAAGAGAAGTCAACCCAGAAGAATAAAGAATAATGAATTGGCACCTTTTCGGAGGAGAAGTTGGCCTAGTCAAGTGGTCAGGAAGACTATAAATAGGAGGTGCCTTGGCTCATTTGTTCACTCACTCACACTCTCTCATCTACACAGAAGCAACGCACAAGTTTGGAGAAGGTGACACAACTACAGGAGTGACATAGTTTCTTCTTGTTCAATCTTTCTGGCATCTCTCTCTCGTGCGCTACTCTTGGTAGTGGTGCACTATCTTGGCATTGTGTTGATGTTGCAGTTGTGGTGGTATTTTTGAGCTAGCCTTTTAGCTAGGGTTTATCTGTTTGGACTTTCTTTGTGAACATAATCCATCTAAGAAAGGTTGTTGGGTTTTCTCCCATTTGGGTTTTTCCCAAGATAAATCTCTTGTGTTCTTTTTGTCTCTTGTTTATGTTGTGATTGCTTAGTACATGATATATATATATGTGTGTGTGTGTGTGTGTGTGTGTGTGTGTGTTAATGAAGTAAAAGAACACTAGTAACTATAATGCTTTGTAAATAAGAAAAAACTAACACAAAGTTCCAAGCATTTAAAATTTTTCTCGAGCTTTATTGTATCACCAAAGGAATGCAAGTGAACAAGGGAAAATCCTGGGTAATTATCAATAGTCTACAAGAAGAGGATGTGGTCTAGCTACAAGGTTGCTTGCCTTTTGCTGAGAAAGAAATTGATGAAGGTTGTAAGTATATGGGGTTTGTTCTAAAAGCAAACAACTATGTCTTCCAGGATTGGTTATGGATCTTCACAAAAATTCATAAAATAATCACTTTTTGGGCCCATCGATGGATTTCAAGGGGTGGGAGACTGGTTCTATTGAATGCTATCCTTAGTAGAATCCATGTTTACCGGGAATCTATAGCTAGCATTTCCAAATGTGTACTTCAAAAAATCAAGAAGTTATGTTTCCGTTTCTTATGGGACAACAATATGGAGAGAGATAAGTGCCTCTGGTAAAATGGTCAAAGATGGAAATGTTGAAAGAACTTGGATGATGGGGTATTAAGAACCCGGTCTAGTTCTGTCAGGATTTGGTATCCAAAAGTTTGTGGATATTTATACACAACGACATGCAATGGGGCAAAGTCATGTCATCCAAGTATTTCATGGTAAAGTATTTCATAGATTATATTAGCACTCCAAGAAAGTTTACTCAAAATGTCTTTATTTGCTAGAAATCCATGGTCGAAGCATTTCCTATAATTGGTAAACATATGGTATGGAATTTCGGCAATGGAATTTTTTTTTGACTAGGATAAGATCCATGTGTTGGTTCGGGACATGGTTTTATCTTACCAAAGAACATGATAAAAAGCCTCCACAACAGTGCGATCTTCACCCTCAGCGATGTCGCACTCCCAAATTTGGATAGAGTAGGATGTACATAGTGGAAAACTACAAGAATTTTAGAATTGGAAGGGGAGAGTGTTGAAATCTAGGGGGATTGTGTATCCTATTTGAAGTCAAATTTATTTTTTCTAAAGGAAGATGAAGAATATTCTTTGTTTTGGATACGCAATGATAAAAGTGGGATTTACACTGTCAAGCTAGGATATCAACTGTTGGTAGAAGAAGAGTTCACACGAGATAGAAAATGGTGGTGGAATTTTATCTAGAATCTGTAACATCCCCATTATAATCGTTAGTTTAATTAATGCTTATGAGGATATAATATGTGGCTATGGCCAAGCGATGTAATATGCAAATTTTATTTCAATGTTTTAATAATAAAAATGTGATGCCAATTGCTAAGGGGGCATGGACAAGAAATGGGAGAATGAATTAATCTATAAGAGGGGGAAGTGTCTAGGATAATGGCCAAGAAGGGTCAAAGGGGGCATTACCCATGTATATTAATTTAACCCATTTTCCTAAACTTACTAATTGTATATGAACCTTCTGATTTTAGATTGAGTTTTCCCAAAGCCAATCATTGAATACATGTAAGAGGGTGGGTGTGAGTGGTCACATCCTTCTGATTTAGTGTTCCTAAAGCCAATCATTGAATACATGTAAGTGGGTGGGTGTGAGTGGTCACATCCCAAAGTTATTGGGCACATGGGGGTTGAGTACAATCAGTTTGGGGAAGAGTGCGAGTCAAGAAAGGAAAGCCACAAGAGAGAAAATTTGTATGGGTTGGGACAACGGTTTTTGGGCAATCAAGTTTTGTGCATGGGAAGGAAGAGGAGAGAGCAAGAAAGAGAGCTTGGAGCTGGTGCAACTATGGAGGGAGAAATCTCAAGTGCAACTGGAGTAAAATGGAGTTGGAGAACTAAAGATCTATGTTGTCAGGATTGAAGAGTGAACTCTAGTGTGAGTTTCACTAAAACAACAAGTCTTTGTTGTTGGTTTTCTAATAGTTTTCCTAGCAACAAGTTCCCTTGAGTTCCCAGCTAAGAGATTCCTAGTTACTTGTGCCAGAGAGACCCTGATAAATGAATGACACATTCCTTGGGTTAACCCTGATAAATGGATGGTACATCCCTTGGGTTATCCATGATAAACGAATGGTACATCCCTTGGGTTATCCCTGATAAACGAATGGTGCATTCCTTGGGTTGGGTAGGCCAGGAGGAAGAGAGAGCTTGTAGAAAAATAGGGATAGATGTAGGAGAATATCATTTGGGCTATGAGTTTTATGATTTGTGAGTATACTATGAGAGACCACCCTTTTTTTTGGATTACTAACCTCATCTCGGGGGGGGATGGCTGTTGAGATTTCTAATAGTCAATCTATGGTTGGGTGGAATGTCTGTCCCAATCACCTGGTTGCACAATTCTTGTTTAAAGATAAGTGTTTTATCTTGTACTGAGTTATTTACATGTGTTATTGTTGTGCATGAACTCTGCATAAATGAGAATTAATTATATGTTGTTGTAATGAGAAATTTAGCTTCATTTCATGTTGATTATTAACATGCTTTAGATGCATCTGGTTTATGGTTATAGACAATAGCTAAATATGTAGTTGGTAAGCTACAAGAATTTGATTACTAGTAAATATTAATAATTAATGTGTATTCCACACTGTAATGTCCCTCGATTGAGTTGGGTATGTTACAAAGTGGCACCAGAGCTGTAATTGAGAGATTTTTGTGTGGGGTGGCCTAGCCTGGGTGGTTGGGTACGTTACAAAGTGGTATTGGAGCCCAGTTTTCAATGATGAGCATGGATGGGTCGAGTTAGCAAAACAATGAAGTGGAAATTTATAGAGAATTAATTCTGGAGTATGTGTGCAACTTGTTTTATTAAATTACTGCACTAAAATTGAGAGAAATTTCATGGGTAATGTCAAGAATTGAGCCTCTTTGGAAATTTTAAACATAAGAAAAATCATAAAAATTTGGATATTTTTCTATATGATGATGTAAGCATGACATGGAGGTCACGTGCCAGCTGACCTGGTGGAAGAAAGACGTGTATTTCCATGATGGCAGATATATCTTGAACATGATGACAATTGGCAGGTGATATGGAGTCATGTGGTTGTCCAACTGTTAGTCCCACGAAACTACGATAATATCTTGGAATTTTTCTAAGTGTTGAGACTTCTCGGATGGACTAATAAGAGGACGGTTATAATATTATGAGTCTGGGAGTCCGTGAGTCCACGTAGATGGAAAAATCATTAAGTGTTGAGACTTTTAGATGAACTTATAAAAGGAAGGTTACAAGATTATGAGTTCGTAGAGGAAAAATAATCTAAGTGTTGGTGGTGGGTTTATGGAAGGTATGAAGAGGAGATATGATTAGATTCACGGTGAATCAATTAATACATATTGACGATGAAGATCTAATCAAGAAATGATTGGACGGTTGTTGAGCGTTGCTATTATGTTTCATGTGCTAATGAATATTCCTTCACTATTTTCCCACCATAACTTTCAGCTTGGAGCTCGGATGGAGAAAATAAATAGTCGTTGGAAATCTCTTAAGGAGTAGAAGAGATATTTCAATCCAAAATTTTGATTTGGACATTATATTTTCTTCAAAAGTGATAAAAGTGAATTCTGTAGCAACAAAAGAGTGGAAATGACAACTTGTAATTGTTGTAACTATTAACTCAAAACTCAGATTGAGACATGAGGACAACTGTTGGAAAGTTGTTTCGAAAATGAATGCATTTAAGGAATCCTACTTGAGAGAAGTGCATTAATATTCTTCATAATTTGAAATGAAGAATGACCTGTAATCTAAATTATTAGATATTTTAAAATATGCTTAATTCTAACAACAATTATTGCATGCACATTCTTGTAGAATTAGAGATACAAAAAATAATACTTTAGTTCTTACATGAGAATGAGAGGCATGAAGGATTCTCAAGGGTTTTACAACCATGAAGAAGAAATTAGAGGTCTGCATATCAACATGGGTAATGTTGAGACTGAATCTAATGGGAGAAGAGACATGCATGGGACTATAACTAGGAGAAGCCTACAAAAAAGAAGTGCATATATATAGGGAAGATAATGAGAGGATCATAAAGGCTCAAGAATAGATACTTCAAAGCCTAAATATGCTACAAAATCAAGTTAACAATGACTCTGGAACTAAGCAAGCAACTAGTGCTAGACATGTATCATCATCAAGATCCCATAACAAACGAGATGATCATGGGAATGATAGGCAATCAAGAAGCATGAGTAAACACCATCAATATCCAAGGCATTCCACCAGAAGAACTCATGCAAGTTCAGGTCTAGGGAGAAACCCAAGTGTGTCTCATGTTCAAAGGAAAAGGAGAAGACACGAGGTAGACATCTTGCAGGGTGAAATCAAGAAGATTAAGCCACCAAATTTCAATGGTGAGCACAGGAAAGGAGAAGAGGAAGAGGCTTGAATCCTGGAAATGAAAAAATATTTCCAGCTGCATGATTACCCCTCCCGGGTAGAAGCTAGAATTTCTACCTACCACTTGCAAGGGAAGGAAACCATGTGGTGGGATCAAATTAAGCAAGCCAAGAACCTTGATGAGAAAATAATCTCATGGAGTCATTTCAAGGGATATTTCCAAGAGAAATATTTGTCTAAGCATTACTATGAAAGAAATATGAAAGAGTTCTTTGAACTCAAGTTGGGAACCATGGCAATGGAGGAATGTGAGAAGTGACTATTTGAATTGTTGAAGTATGTTGACTTCATCAAGGATGAGAAATTTAAAATCCAAAGGTTTCTAAGTGGGTTACCCTCTTTCTATAGTGATAAGATTCAATATGACAACCCAAAAACCTTGGAGGAAACCATAAGGAGAGCAATGAATCTATATGAACAGAGCAAAGGAAGACTAGTTTTCCAAAAATATTGGAATGGAAAGATGAAGGATAAGAAGGATCAAAGGAAGAAGGGTTTTAATCCACCCTTTTTCAGGAATAATTTCCAAGCAAATCAACACAGTCAAGTCACACAAAATGAACACAAGACTACATAATCATTTGGAAAAAGGCCAAGGCAGAAACCAATGCAATGTTGGGGATGCGAGGGAAATCATCTACATAGGGATTGCCCTCACAAAGGAGAAAGAATGGGGACTATCCACAACATTCAAGAGGATGAAATAGTGGAAGACATGGGCAAGAGCATGCCAAGGATTTATGCAGCATTGGATAACAAGTAGGAAGAGTATCAATCTCCCATGATTGAAGTGGAAGGTAAGATCAATAATGATCCCATAACAATTTTAATTGATTATGGAGCTAGCCATAGTTACATAAATGCTAACACTGTTGAAAGATTTAACTTACAAAGAAGTAAGCATAATCAATATTGGTTAGTTCAGTTAGCCACGGGGGTTAAGAGGAAAATTAATGAGTTGGTTAAAGATTGTACTATAGATATGAATGGACTCAATACAAAGGTGGATGTAAACATCATATAGTTGGGTTCATATGATTTTCTAATTATCATGGATTGGTTGGAAAAACATCATGATGTCCTATAATGTTACAACAAGACAATCACATGTCTTGATGAAGAAATGAAGCAAGGGAATATTCAAGGCATTCCAAGAGCTGTAGCTGTTAGAGAGATTTCAGCTATGCAGTTGAAGAAGAGATTCAAGAAAGGATGTCATATGTGAGGAGGCAACCAAAGACACAATGGAAATCATTGAATACCAACCAATTTTGAGGGATTTTGAATATGTTTTTAGAGAAATTCTGGGACTATCACCAAAAATAGACATTGATTTCTCTATTGATTTGGTGCCAGGAGCTTCCCCAATGTCTAAGAAACCTTACCGAATGGGTATACCATAACTAAAAGAGTTCCAGATGCAACTCGAAGAACTTTTGAATAAGGGGTATATATGACCAAGTATGTCACCTTGGGGAGCCCTGGTTCTTTTTGTGAAGAAGAAGGATGGAACCTTAATGATGTGTATTGATTTTAGGCAACTTAATAAGGTTACCATAAAGAATAAGTATCCTTTTCCAATAATTGATGATTTTCTTGACCAACTGAAAGGTGCAAGAGTATTTTCGAAGATTGACTTGAGATTGGGATTTCATCAAGTAAGGATAAAGGAAGAATAAATAAATAAGACAACATTCAGATCAATATATGGCCATTATGAATTCACGGTAGGGCCATTTGGGATATCAAATGCCTAGACAATTTTTATGTGCCTGATGAATGGAGTGTTCAGGGAGTACCTGGACAAGTTTGTGATTGTGTTCTCAGATGATATCCTCGTCTATTCTAAATAAGAAGAAGAGCATGAGAAACATTTAAGAATGGTGTTTTGAGTTTTAAGAGAGCATAAATTGTATGCTAAGCTAAGTAAGTGCATCTTTTACCAAAAGAAGATTCACTACTTGGGGCATATAATTTCACCAACAGGGATAGAAGCTGATCTTGAGAAGATAAAGGCCATTAGAGGATGGAAAATGCCAAATAATGTGACATAAGTCATATCATCATGGGTCTTTCCGGTTATTACCGAAGATTTATAAAAGGGTTCTTAATAATTGCAAGTCCAATCACTTCTTTGCAAAAGAAGGGAGCGAAATTTGAATGGACTTCCAAGTGTGAAGATATTTTTCAGTAGTTGAAGGAAATATTGTCAAGTGCACCAATATTGAAGATTGCAGATCAAAATGAATATTTTGTTGTGTGCATTGATGCATGCAAGGAAGGACTCGGTGGAATTCTCATTCAAAGGGACCATGTGGTATGTTATGAGTCTAGAAAATTAAAAGAGCATGAGAGGAATTATGTTACACATGACTTGGAGTTAACAAATATTGTACATGCATTAAAAATGTGGAGGAAATACCTAATGGGTAATAAATTTGAGCTAAGAATAGACCACTGTGGTCTGAAACATTTGTTTGGACAACCAACACTAAATTCCAGACAAACTAGATGGTTGGATTTTTTTTTTGTTAGCTAAATATCCCTAACTTGCGGGATTGGCATGTGGATGAGATGCCACGACCCAGGGGCATATAAGCTGTCAAAATCACCCGGGGATTGCACCTGACCTGGACCACACCAGCCCTTAAAATGGCTATATTTAAGGTGTCCCCAGAGGTTTTGAACCAATGACTTCACTTACAGAGTGCCTTAATAGCGCACTCCCTCACTGACTGCTCTACACCATGGGAATAGATGGATGGAATTTTTGAGTGAATATGACTTCAAAATTAAGCATATAAAAAGAAAAATAAAATAAAGTAGTTGATGCACTCAACATGAGAGATCGTGAAGTTCATATTGTAGCCATCAACAGATACATGACATATCTGAAAGACAAAATTATTGTAGTAGAAAATTTAGATAAGCACTATGTGAAAATAAAAGAAACATTACAACAAGTTAATTTTCAATAAAAATTTAATTATTATGAGTTGAAAGAAGATGAAATTCTCATGTACAAGGGAAAAATATATGTTCTTAATTCCAATGAGATGAAAAGTGCAGTTCTCGAGGAAATGCGCAATGTTCCATATGTCGGGCACCCAGGATATCATAAGACAATTGAAACAATGAGAAGCCAATACGTTTGGTCGGGAATGAAGAAATAAGTGGCTAATTACATATCTAGATGTCTAGAATTCCAAAAAGTGAAGACATAACATAGCCACCCAACAGTTTTCTACAACCATTTCCCATTTTGGAATGGAAGTGAGAAGTAGTTACAATTGATTTTATTACTAAGTTTCCCAGGACCGTGAAGCAGTTCCATGATTCCATCATGGTGGTGGTGGATAAAATGACTAAAAAAACACATTTTATTCCAGTAAAGACTACACACAAGGCAACAAATATCACATAAATTTATATGAAGGAAGTTGCTAGGTTACATGGAGTGCCTAATTCAATAGTTTCAGATAGAGATCCAAAGTTTACTTCAAATTTTTGGAAATGTGTGTTCAAAGGATTTGGAACAAATCTAAATCTCAGTACAACATATCATCCAAAGTTAGATGGGAAAACATAAAGGACTAACAGGATAATGGAGGAAATTCTTAGAATGTATGTGATGGATCAACCATCAAAGTGCCAGGATTATATTCATTTAGTTGAATTTTCCTACAATAATGGGTATCGGGCCTCATTGAAGATGAGTCCACTTGAAGCATTGTATGCTAGAAAATGTAACACTCCAATGAGTTGGGATAATCCAATAGACATAGCAGTTGTTGGGTGAGATTTTTTGAACGAGATGGAAGAGAAAATGACAAGGATAAAGCAAAATTTAAAGGCTGCCCAGGATAGGCAGAAAAGTTATGTAGACAAGAATAGAGTTTTCAAATATTTTAAAGTAGGCAAACATGTGTTTTAGAAAGTGACAGAAAATAGAAGTTCACTAAGATTAGGAAGTTACATGAAGTTGGTAGCGAGATATTGTGGACCTTTTGAAATATTAGAAAAAGATAGGGCCAATTGCATACATGCTAGCATTTACTGCATCCATGAGAGTGCATAATGAAGTTCATGTATCATTATTAAAGAAGTATGCATCTAATCCTAACCACATAATTGATTGGAATGTGATCTAGGTGGAGCACGGAGGGGATTATTGGGTGGAACCAGTACACATCCTGGACAGGAAATTCAAAGTGCTTAGGAACAAATCCATAGGACTGGTAAATGTTCAATGGACCTGCTACGTGTTAAAATAATAGGTGTGCCCCTTTCACCATAAACAATATCACTATATTGTCACCCAACCATAGGCACAAAGGCCACCCCCAAGAACCTTAACCTTGATAGATAGAATAATTATGGAAGCAATCACTAGAACTAATAGCCAACCAAGGTAGTTTACCTCTCTCCAAAGCTAGCATACTAAGCAGAAAGTCCAAACCATAACCAAAGATCAAGTCACCACTGCAACAACTGTAACTCTCCTCCATTCATGCACACCACTAGTCCTTATGAAGTCGTGAGAGTGAGTGAGTGCAAATGAGCTCAAGCGCCCTCTATTTATAGTCCTCCAAGTCACTTAAATGAGCCGACTTATTCTCTTAGATGTTAATAACTTAATATAAATTATTCTCTTGAGCCGACTTGTCTTCTAGGGTTATTAACCATCTATTTAAGGTTTCTCTTACTTCCCAGAATATTCTAGTCTCGTCAAAGGCTACACGTAGAGGTTAATACCTCCCACAACTACCATAATATCAACACTCCATCTTAGCTAGGGAAGTATTATAGGAAATGGTATTGAGCACAAACAAACCATTCAATCGATAGCATAATCATAGCCACACATGCTATCTCATGATCAAATCATGAGCACCATCATCACTATCCATCTAGATAGTCTCCATGGAAATCAGAACAATGCCATCCAATAAAACACAATTGTGTCTATCCATAGTAGTATACAAATATTATCCAGTGGTACACAACCACTCCTAGTAGCACAAAACTACTAACCAGTGACATACAATCACTACTAGTGGATCAAATCCACCACAGTAGCATACAACTACTATCCAGAGACATACAGTCTCGAAAACAATCAAATCATATCATTTGATATCATCCCGCATCAACAATGTCACCAATTGCATCACCTCTAAGATGTACTAGCATGATGCACATGCATCATATCTAAGATGTACTGGTGTGATCTGAAGTATCATCTACATCATCTCTAAGCCATACTAGCATGACATAACTATCATGATGCCAACGAATCATATCTAAGTTGTATGCCACCTCTAAGTTGTACTCACATGATGTAGATCAATGCCTCGTTGTGTCACCTCTAAGATGTATGATCATCTCTAAGCCGTACTAGCATGACATATCTGGCATGATGCCAATGCATCATATCTAAGATGTATGCCACATCTAAGTTGTACTCACATGATCATATCTAGCATGACATGAGACCTCCTGCATCATCTCTAAGTTGTATGATCATCTCTAATCTGTACTAGCATGATGCCAATACATCATATCTAAGTTGTATGACACCTCTAAGTTGTACTCACATTCTCATATCTAGCATGATGCGGCTCACCAACATCGTCTCTAAGATGTATTAGCATGAACATAACTAGAATGATGCAAACATAATCTCTAATCTATATGTCCACCTCTAAGTTGTACTACCACGATGCTCCTCAGGCCACTGTATCAAAAAATCCAACCATATGTATCATATCTTAGATGTACTATAATGAGCATATCTAGCATGATGCAAACATCATCTCTAAGATGTACTAGCATGATACATATCCACAACTCACTGATAATCCATGATGCCACATATCAGTGCTCCCTTCCAACCGAGTAAGTCATCTCCTCCCTTTCAACCAAGGGAGTAATCTCCATGAGCCCCAGCTTGTACCTCAAGTATGAAAAATTTATCTTGGACAAAGGCTTCGTCAAAATATCTGCAGTGTGCTCATCAGTGGAGATATACTGGAGAACCACTTCTCCCCTCTGGACTTTATCATAGAGAGAGTAATACTTGATCTCAATGTGCTTCGACCTATCATGGAACACTGGGTTCTCTGAGAGCTTCACACATATTTGGTTATCACAATATGTCATGGTTGAATCCAACACCTGATCAAATATTCCAGAAACCAGCTTACAGAGCCACACTACTTCCATACAAGCATCACAAGCTGCATTATACTTCACTTCTGTAGTGTTGAGTGCAACATACTTATGTTTTCTGCTAGCACATCAAATCATAATAGAACTCAAACTGAAACATAGTCCATAAGTACTCTTTCTATCTTCCACACTCCATGCCCAATATAAATCGATAAATCCATGCATCTTTACTTCATTGTTTGAGGCATATCTCAAACCATACATTATCATCCCATGAAGATATCTCAAGATATGCTTTGCAGCCACCCAATGCTCTTGTCTGGGTTCCACCTAGAACTGGCTCAACATGTTCACAACAAAGCATATGTCTGACCTAGTATTTACCAAATACATAAAAGATCCAATCAAATTATGTTACATGGACAAGTCTATTGGATCAGAATCAAAGTCTCTCAACTTCCTCAAGTCTATTACCATGGAAGTTTCCATGGATTTTCAATCCATCATCCCAAACTTTTGAAGGATCTTTACAACGTACTTCCCTTGTCTTAGGAAGACTTCACCACGCTTCTTCCACACTTATAGTCCCAAGTAGTAGTGCATGAGACCATGATCCTTCATATCAAATTTAGTGGATAGATCCTTCTTACACTGAATAATGATAAGCTATGCACCTGTTAGGAACAAATCATCAACATATAACAATAGAATCATAGGTGCGTTATTCACAACTTTGTAGTAGATATTTGGATCACCTTGACTCTTGGAAAATCTAAGTCTTGTCAAATAACTATCAATGTGTGCATACCAAGCTCTTGGAGCTTGTTTGAGGCCATACAAGGCCTTGTTCAACTTGCATACATGGGTTTCTTTTGGGTGTACCTAAAAACCTTGAGGTTTCTCTATATATACTTCTTCCTCAATCACTCCATTGAGAAAGGCAGTCTTTACATCCATCTGATGTAAAATCCAACCCATGGAAGTTGCTAGAGATATTATGGCTCTGATAGATGTATATATGGAAACCAGAGAAAATGTCTCATCATAATATTCTCCCTCCTGCTGGGAGAACCCTCTAGCCACAAATCTCATTTTGTACTTTTCAATACTTCTATCTACAACATAATTTATCTTATAAACCCACTTCAGAGTGACTACAAACTTATGTTTATGTCTCGTCACAACTTCCCATACATCATTCTTCATAATAGATTGGTATTCCTCCATCATGGCCTCCTTAAATTCTTTCTTCTTAATTTCTTCCTCAAAGGTGGAAGGTTATGCATTAACTAAACTTGTCACGAGTGTTGCATAACTAGTGAACATTTTGGGTTTCTTTCTTTGTATGAAAGTATCGGTGGGAGCCTTATGCTTTTCTGCTTTCTGGAAAGTAGTTTTAAGCCATGTTGGTATTTTTCTTGTCTTAGGTATAATATTTGGTTCCACAGATTCATGTGGTGGTTCTTTTTCTTCATTAGGTTGTTTTGGAGAACATGTACTTTCTTCTTTGGTATCTTCATGTTCCTCTACTTCAACCTTGAATTCTTGGAATTTGCTAAATACTTCATCCTTAGTCTTTAACAGATACAACCATGTCTTTCTTGAGAAGTCATCTATGAATGTTACATGGTAAATATATCCTCCTAGAGACTTCACTAGAATAGGTCCACATACATCTGAAGGTATTAGGTCTAAGATCCATTTGGATCTATTCTCACTACTTGGGAAAATTTTCTTAATTTTCTTCCCAAGTGCACATCCTCTGCACACACTTTCATGTACTGAATGTAATTTTGGTATGCCTACAACTATCTGTTTCAGGGATGGAAAGGCTTGATAATGAAGGTGAACATACCTTCTATTCCATAATTCACTACAGTTGATTTCATCATGTACTAGGGCTTGAGTATTTTGACCTAGGAGTTTATATAACCTTCCTTCACGGGTTCCAATAACTCTAGCATTTTCTATCTTGGAATCTTTAGACCATACAAGAAATTTTCCATCCACAAAAGCTACTCTATCTCCTTTCTCTTCCAAACATGAAATAGATAATAGATTGGTTTTCAAACCAGGAACATATAAAACATTACTAATATGGATAGAGTTAGCTGATTCCATTTTGATAGTAGTTTGTCCAATTCCATTGAATGCATAAGAGTTCTTGTATCCAAGATCTTCTTTATGAGGTGTATCCTTTTCCTTCATGCTTGAGAAATTATTATAGTCACCTGTCATATGCCTTGAATCTCCACTATTGATCAACCACATGTCATCTTCAATGGTTCCAGTAAGAGCCAAATAATAGAAGAAATATGCTTCATCATGCTTTGTCTTCTTTGAGGGTTCTTCATCATTGGAAGTTGATGCACAATGTCTCTGTTTTCTCTTCCTTGTTAGTTTAGGACAATTCCTTTTGTAGTGGCCATAATCATGGCATTCAAATCATTGTACCTTTGACATATCTCTCTTGAACTTCTTTCTTGAATCATAACTTTTCTTACCTCCATGTATTTTAAACTTTGTTGCAAAGGCTTGAGAATATTCTTCCTTCCGAGGTTTTCCCTTGGATTTTAACCTCGTCTCTTCTTGTGCATGATAGGTCCAAAGTTCTTTTAACGTTGGAAACTCCTTCCTTGTATTCATGCTTGCAACAAATGAATCCCATGATCTAGAGAGACCATTGAGTGTTATGTTCACAACTTCCTTTTTCTGGGATGGCTTCTTGAATAGCTTGTAGTTGAGATCTCAATTGATAAATCCTCACAAATTATGAAGCTATTGTGTCATCCTTTGTCATATTTGTCTCATGGAATTCATTCTTCATATTCATCACTTGTCCAATATTTCTGACTGAGAAAAGGTTTGTTAGGGCATCGTACGTCTTGTTTGATGAGTCAATATGAGAAATGTAGGGTATCAAGTGATCCTTTATAGAGTCCACTATGATAATCATAACATTAATGTCATTATCCTTTAACTTATCCAGTTCTGCAACATTATGAGGTTCCTTCTCTTTTCTTGCTTCAAACTATGGTTCCATGATATTTCCTTTCACGATATCTAGGACTTTATTCTGGGCAAGGATGAGGTCAATCCTTGTACTCTTCCATGATATGAAGTTTAAATCCCCTTCTAAATTGTTTTCTAACTTCATAGAGTAATTCATGACTGCTTTGACTTGGTCAACCTTTGACTTTGACCAAAAACTCAAACTTGACACCTTGGTTTGGTGAGAGTACCAGGAGGTGTGCTTGGCTAGGGTGCACTAGGATATCCAATAATTAGGTCAAACACTTCACTTAAGGTGCCTCAAAAAGAGGGTTAGGGTTTCATTGTTGCAACAAAACTCTAAGTGCAATTGCAACTTCAACTAAGGAAACTCTCCCAATCTACCTTCCAGTGGTTAGATTGTTCGAAGATAGCGTGGGCCCATAACCTATTAAAATAATAGGTGTGCTTGTTTCACCATAAACAATATCACTATATTGTCACCCAAGCATAGGCACAAAGGCCACCCCTGAGCACCTTAATATTGACATAAAGAATAATTATGGAAGCAATCACTAGAACCAACAACCAACCGAGGTAGCGTGCCTCTCTCCAAAACTAGCCTACCAAGAAGAAAGTCCAAACCATAACCAAAGAACAAGTCACCACTACAACAACTGCAACCCTCCTCCAGTCATGTGCACCACTAGTCCTTATGAAGTCATTAGAGTGAGTGAGTGAAAATGAATTATTCTCTTGAGTTGACTTGTCTTCTAGGGTTATTAACCAACTATTTAGGGTTTCTCGTGCTTCCCAAAATGTTCTAGTCTTGTCAAAGGTTACACGTAAAGGTTAATACCTCCCGAAACTACCGTAATATCAACACTACAATCTTGAAGATGCTACATGGGAGCATGAAGAAAACATGAGAGAAGAGAACCCACAAATTTTTGACAATTTTGAAGAAAGCATAATGCAAGACTCCATTTTGGAAAGCTACAGTTCCAGAACCACAACTCAGAGTCCTAGCCAAATGTGTTGGGTACCTTAATAAATGAATGGCTCATTCTTTGGGTTAGCCTTGATAAACAAATGGTACATCCCTTGGGTTAACCCTGAAAAATGAATGGTGCATTCCTTGGGTCTATGAGTTGAGAGGAATAGGAGATTGATGGTTGGAGCTACTGCTAGAGTTGTTAAATTGCAATTTTTTTTATTTCTAGGTATTGTGATGTAAATT
>JZKD02S2234108.1:42909-64520 GCA_000966675.3 Picea glauca
GAGAGAGAGAGCACCGAGGATAACACACAATTGTAGGGGAGGGGGAATGTAACATCCCCATTATAATCCCCAATTTAATTAATTTTTATGTGGATATAATATGTGGCTACGACCGAGCGATGCAATATGCAAATTGTATTTCAATGTTTTAATAATAAAAATGTGATGCCAACTGCTAAGTGGACATGGACAAGACATGGGGGTTGAATAAATTCACAAGAGGGGGAAGTGTCTAGGATAATGGCCAAGAGGGGTCAAATGCGGGATTACCCATGTATATTAATTTAACCCATTTTAAAACTTGCTAATTGTATATGAACCTTCCAATTTCCAATTTAGTTTTCCCAAAGCCAATCATTGAATACACGTAAAAGGGTGGGTGCGAGTGGTCACATCCTTTTGATTGAGTGTTTCCAAATCCAATCATTGAATACATGTAAGAGGGTGGGTGTGAGTGGTCACATCCCAGAGTTATTGGGCACATGGGAGTTGAGTAAAATCAACTTGGGGAAGAGTGTGAGTCAAGAAAGGAAATCCACAAGAGAGGAAATTTGTATGGGTTGGGACAACAGTTTTTGGGCGGTTAAGTTTTGTGCATGGGAAGGAAGAGGAGAGAGAAAGAAAGAGAGTGCAACTATGGAGGGAGAACTCTGGAGCATAACTGGAGAAAATTGGAGCTGGAGAACTAAAGAGTCAGGTTGTCAGTACTGAAGAGTGAACTCATTTGTGAGTTTCACTAAAACAACAAGTGTTTCCTGTTAGTTTGTTGATAGTTTTCCTAGTAGCATGTTCCCTTGAGTTCCCAGTTAAGATATTCCTAGTTACCTGTGCTAAGAGACCCTGATAAATGAATGACACATTCCTTAGGTTATCCCTGATAAATAGATGGTACATCCATTGGGTTATCCTTGATAAACAAATGGTACATACCTTGGGTTATCCATGATAAACGGATGGTGCATTCCTTGGGTTGGGCAGGTCATGAGGAAGAGAGATCTGGTAGAAAAATTGGGATAGTTGTAGGAGAATATCAGTTGTGTTATTAGTTTTATGAGTTGTGAGTGGATTGTGAGAGACCACCCTCTTTTGTGGATTACTAGCCTCATATCGGGGGTGATTGGTTGTTGATATTTGGAACAATAAGTCTATGGTTGGGTGGAATGTCTGCCCCAAGCATCTGGTTGCACAATTCTTGTTTAAAGATGAGTGTTTTATCTTGTACTGAGTTATTTACGTGTGTTATTGATGTGCATGAAATCTGCATAAATGAGAGTAACTTATATGTGTTGTAATGAGCAGTTTAGCTACATTTCATGTTGATTATTAGCATGCTTTAGATGCATCCAGTTTATGGTTATAGACATTAGCTAAATCTATTATAAATTTGTAGCTGATAAGCTACAAGAATTTGATTAGCAGTGAATCTTAATAATTAATGTGTATTCCTCATCGTAATGTCCCTCGATTGACATGTGTGCATTACAAAGTGGTATCAAAGCTGTAATTGAGAGATTTTTGTGTGGCGTGGCCTAGCCTGGGTGGCTGGGTACGTCATAGGATCAGAAGGTCCCCTTAAAATAAAAAATTCTTCTTTGGTTGTCAATGAGTAACAAGATCCTAACCTAGGATAATGGATTAAAAAGAAGGTGGTGTGGCCCAAATTGGTGCTCCCTCTGCAAATCCAACTTATAATCAATGCAAAATTTGTTCATTCAATGTCCCTTTTCTGAACAAGTCTGGTTGAAGGTAAATAAAGTTTTAAAACTTTAGGGAATGAATCTGAGAGATGATATTGAAAGTTGGGTAAGGAGGTGGAATGATTCTATAGGTTCCAATGTTTCTATTCCTTTCTTCTTTGTGTATTTTCTGTGGTGGGATCGAAACAATGTCATATTCCAAAATGTCCAGATCCCTTGTGAAGTAGTAGCGGGTTTGATAGTCAAGATAGCTGGTGAGTTCAGGATGGAACCAAAAAACAATAAGATTAGGATTCCTAAGATGCCCCCAGTTGCGGATGGGATCTCATGGGGATTCTTTGACAGGGTCAGCCAGGGCCATCCCCCCCTCTATGGTGCTAGATTTCTTGCATACATTTATAAAACCCATTACTTCACAATAAGATATGTCCCGGGGATGGGCTCAAATAATAAGGTCGAACTAACTGCACTTTTGGCATTTTTGTTCCATGTGGATATGATGAAGTTGCACAAGTTACATGTGTTTGTGGATTCACAAATATAGGTGGATTAGATCAATGGGAAGAAATGTTTTCAAGTAAGGCGACTTCGACCCATAATGGTTCAACTTTGAGATTTGATTGAAAATCTGGAATGGTTTTCATGTAGACATATCCTTCGTGTATTGAATTCTAAAGATGATTCCCTTTCAAAGGATGCTCTAACTTTTGAGGTCAGTTCTTTTATTCTACAAGAATTATCATAAATTTATATGATAAAATAACATATTTCAGAGTTTAATGTCTGTTTACATTGTGTTTTTTTTTTATAGAGTTTTGTAATGAAAGGGCCTTGTATAGGCCGTAGTTATGATACCATAAAGTATGTGAAGCAGGTAAAGGCAATGAAAGTTTGAATTGTAAGTAAAAGATAATCCAATTTTGATATCGACACAATATGTATATTCTCATGATGGAATATAAATTTTTTTCGTTTTCGGAATACACACACATTTTTGTTGTTGCATATTTATTACTATTTAAATAATATTGTCATAAGAATGATTTTATCCATCATAGGAATGGATGGACTTAATCTATTTTGTTAACGAGGGAAATACATTTTACATTATTAACATAACAATATGATTGGGTTATTCATCTAAGTGCTTAGCCAAACATCTTATGAATATGTTAAATGAAGACCATACTACTACATTTATGAGGAGTTCCATGCAATAATGAAGACACAGATGATGCATATCCATAACTACAAATAAAATAAAATAAACATGATACTATCATCACGTTTTCATTGAAAGGTTTCCTTCATCTAAGACCCTAATCATTCATCCTCAAGTAACATTTATAAACTCCCTCAAGTTATTGTTGTGTATGAGACCTCACCCATAAAACTAAGACATTATTCCTACCAAATAAATGCTTCTTTAGGACTATCAAGATGCAACCCCCTCGGTGTTGATTATAAATCTTAATCAGAGTCTCTCAAAGAATGAAATGGTCATAAAAAATGTTTTCACAATCATTAGTGTTTAATTTAATCATTAGCATAAGTGGATATACTCAAGAAAAAGGAAAGGGAAATGTTGGCTCATGGGTTTCATGAAATGTAAAAATTAGCTTATAAAGCAAGTGTTGCATGGTAGTGTAGTCCCTGCTAGGTTGGTATGGGAGTAAATGTGACCTAGTACATGTAGGTGGCTAGAAAGTTGAAATACATGTGGTTTGCGTGCAGAACATAGTATTCCCGAATTAGTTCTTCTTGAAAAAATATAAAAAATTATCAAAATTTGAATGGTTGTTGGACACAAAAAATTTAGCATTACCGAATTGGTTATTTCTAAAACTAGGACATAGAAAGTTATCAGAAATAAATAAATTATACATACGAAATATGTATTTGTATAAAGTAGATATTTAGTAAATAAATTATACATATGAACAATGTATTTGTATAAATTAGATATTTAGTAAATAAATTATACATACGAAATATGCATTTGTATAAAGTAGATTTTTAGTTTTATAGATACGAAATTTGTAGCCCTCATTGCATACGTAGGCAGTTTTTGTATCGCGGGTTCTCAGGCTGGCGCGCTGAAAATTGGGTGTCTGATGTTTCGTGGTCTACAAATAGCACCGAATGTTCTGTGATATACAAAATGAGAGGCGTAGTTGCGGACTATAGAAATTTACCAGAAATTAATAATGTCTATTATATAATAGAATAGTAATAACATCTATTGCACGGAATTACTTTGCTTTAAAACTAAGGCTTTTTTTTGGAAAAAAAAGATATAGCATTGCCGAATTAATTTTCTTTGCACATGTTTTATAGAGCATGGACAGACTACTCATTCCATAATTAGCGAGTCTTTGGATCGCGGGTTGTCGTGCTGGCGGTTTCAAAAATGGGCCTCTGTTGTTCTGTGCCCTACAAAAACCATCAAGAGTTCCGCGATATACAAATTGAGAAGCGGGCTTGCGAACTATAGAAACTTATTATAAAATAAATAATGGTTGTTACATATATCAAGATATTACATCAACATTTAAACCATCAATGTCATTGAAGACCCAAAAATTAGCATACAATAGGAGACAAGAAATGTAGCATATCCGAATTAGTTTTCTTTGGAACAAATAAGAAGGTTCCTGGAAACCCAAAGTTTAGTATACAATAAGGACATTTTCGAATCAGTTTTCTTTGAAATTTAACAAAAATTAATAATGTATGTTACATGTTTGTGGAAATTTAAATGCGTTTTTCATATAGACTGGGATTGGGGCTCCTGCGGACCATAAAAAGAAATAAGTACAAGAATTAGGAACGTTGAAAGAAGTGTGCGATGGTAGAGAGGAAGACCTGAAAAGAAGAAATTGGAACTTATGAGTCTTTGGTTACAGTTTTCTATTTAAAGAGGACATAAGTGGATTGATAAAGAAAAGAAGATGACATCATAGACTTAAACTAGAATGATAAAAAAAACAAGATGGCAGTATAGACTTACTATGAAGCCGATGCGTTTTTGTTGTTGTCGTTGATAGGCAGTGGACTCCTATTGATCGGTTGTTACCCTTCCTGGACGAGGCTTTCCATTCTGAGTTGGAACCATTCTTCGATGTATCTTTTCATGGGGGCTGTGTTGATTTCATCCCAGATCTCTATGTCATAAAGGTCATTTTCTAGTTTCCTTAGATCCATTGAAATACTATGCAGACTCTGTTCAATTTCTTCATTGTGTGAGGCATAGTCCAGTACCCAACGCTCGTGCTCATCTCGACGATGTTCAAGTATGCCGTAAAACTTTTCGAAAGACAACCCCTTTAAAATATCAACTTGTTCCTGGAACACTTCTTTGGTGACTGACAAGGATTTGAGAATTGAGTTTGGATCTTGAACCTCATTGGTAGTTCCGACTAAGTCCATCTGGAGTAGGCTTGTGAATAAATTTTCCTTTTCTGATATGACTTGTTTACATGATTTGACAATGAGGTGCAGGTTCTGTTTTTTTTTTTTGCTAGCATGCTTTTACTTTTTTGGTGCGCTTTGGGGAGGGGAGTTTCTCCTGTCTTCTTTTTAGTTCCGATGTGTTCAGGGAATAGTTGGCAAAAGGGTCCAGCACCTGATGACAGAAAAGTTGTTCATTTTTTAAATTTGCCTCCAAATGTTCAAGCAAATCATTGGCCTTCTTTCTGAAGGAAACTAAATTTTGCGATGTTTCCCAGGCTTTAGTAACTAGCTGCATTCTTTTGTTGATGTTGTTCTCTACAAGGGCTCTAGAGAATGCAAGAAGGGTAGAGGATACTTTCATCTTCGCTGCAGTGGTAGAAGGCACGATTTTTTCCAAAGGACTGGCAAATTCTGGTGTTGCAATGAAATCATGTTCAAATTCGTTGAGGCGGTGTTTCAGATTGGCATAATCCGTCTCCATTCCTCCAATGGAATCACGAAGAACGTCATCGATTACCTGGTGAAATGAGAATATTTTGGATGGGGTCATTTGGCTAAAGTCAATCTCTGTTCGATATTTGCCTTTCCTGTTTGTTACATCTCTCTTTTCAATGACCATACTTTTAGATTGGCTATCAAAAATAGCGCTCTAGATTATGAAGGATTCATCTATGTCAAAAAATTTGGTGTCAGATATGTCCACCGTGGACGACCCAATTTTTTGCGTATGCTCAGCTTCAATTTCAATTTGCAGTTTTCCACTGTCAATTTCAGGTTCCTCTGCGTGGCCTGCATTGTTTTTTCTCTTCTTCGTCAGTGGAACTTTGTGAGAACTATCAATATTTATGCGAGGAGGGTTCTTATCTCCTCCTCCGTTCGAATATTTCTGGGTTTCTTTCTTACTAGGATGGACCGTCGAAGAAATGCTCCGTGGTGTCGTGCTCTTGGGAGTGCTAGCGGGGGACTGGGTACTCTTCTCACCAGATACTTTACCATGTTGTCTGTACAATTCAGTTGCGCTTTGCAATGTCTCTGTGTCGCAATGGGCAGAAGCAGGATTGTTGTTAACATTGTCCCTGTCTTGGGTCAGGTGTCTATGG
This sequence comes from Picea glauca, assembly GCA_000966675.3. Taxonomy (NCBI): domain Eukaryota; kingdom Viridiplantae; phylum Streptophyta; class Pinopsida; order Pinales; family Pinaceae; genus Picea; species Picea glauca. The sequence continues at coordinate 49,160 of JZKD02S2234108.1, forward strand.
ATAAAAGAGGTGTTAAAGCCAAACCACATAAATGTTCTCCAAAAATTCCATTGGGGTCGAACCCTTTTATCATTTCAGCGTATGTTAGGTTCAATTTCTTGAAATGGGAGGAAAACTCCTCAATATTGTTGATGTTTCTGCACACAAAGTCTCCGACTTTCCAGGGTAGAGGAATGAACTATTTTTTTTCTTGTCATGTTAAAAATGCAACCAGTGGTTGTATTGCCTTGCTATTTCTGCAACAAACATCGTGTCCATGATGTGGCATGGAAGGAAGGCAGTGTTTTACTTAGATCCAAAGACCATGAGGAGACTGCGATTTTCCTTTTGCTCAAGTGTGCCCTTCTTGTTCAAAAACTTGCGTGCGTGGCCAGACATCAACAGAGAATCCTTGCATAACAGTAAATCTTTGAAAATTGAGACAAAGCCATTAAAAAATTCATAAAAACAATGGGAGGCCTTGTGTCTCCACAGGGCGTCATGCCAGAATGTTACTAGTTTGAATCCACAGTTTATTTTATTAGAAAGAGAAAGTTTTGGAAACAGGAAGCAATACACAATTACGAAAATCAAGTAGGATGACATATAAAATTTATTCGATTCTTTGAATCATGACAACTGGGAACATATTTCAATGGAGATTAGCTTTCCCCAATTGAAAATGTATCGTTCCTTGGCTATGAAATACAAAATATAAATAATTATATGGGAAATTCTTGTTGTGGATGCCTGTCCCGTTATTCTTGTAAACAACCAAGCAATTTCCTGGAATGGATTTCTAAAGGAAGTTACCTGGAGCCTTGTGATATATTCAGGAACTGTTGTCGGGTCTTCGAGGAAGTCAGCTAAGATGTCCAACCCGTTATGATGTTTTTCTAGAAACTACTTGCAATCTTGTCCTCTAAACGTTAATGTTGGTTTCAACAATTTCAACATCTCACGGAAGAGTTGAGGTGACAAAGAAACAGGAGAATGGTCACGCAGTGGAATAATTCTTTGGCTTGGAATATATTTTTTGGCGCACCAAGAGACCACCTCCTTACAGTCAAAAACCTCAGGGATGTAGCTTGCACGAGCGATTCCGGAGGTCCAAATCACTTCGTTCTTGGTGGAACAAGATGAATAGTAAAAGTATGTCATGGACCACTGGAACCTTTGGTCCTCTTCTGCGAACATATTTATTGTATCTCCACAAAATTGTTGTCGACCCACTGCCATAGGTATACAAAGACATTTATTTGTTCCAGACGATGAATGAAATGAAAGGTTGGAAGGGCTAATATAACCCTTGCAATTTTTGGTCAAAAGAGTGTGAATGGGAGAGGTCCTCGAGACTTTCGTTGATAAATGATAATCTAGACGGTTGTTGCATGATGTGTTCTTAACATTAAACACTACTAATTGCATATATAGAAATGAGAACATGGTGGATATTGCAATGAGCGATTAAGCATTGTAGATTTCTTGAGTGGCCCAATACGACGACGTGTGTTGGAGATGAACAATCGGAAGGGACAAAATAAGTTTTCACACATCTTGGTTTAATGCGTAATAATGGGATATATCCTCGATTTTTTCTCCCATTAATGACAATGTTGACGGTTCCTGCATGATGACCTGTTAGCATCAAAGGTTTCTAATTGCATAGCAAGAAAGTACAGAGGTCGCGGGCAGGGGAAAAAAACTGCTACAAAATAGGGTTGCAAGGTACAATTGTTGAAGGTGAGGGCACCAGGGTCAAATTGTATGTCTTGGAACTTTTTGATTGCAATACGCGTAACCCGCCAACCGTGGCAATAAAATTGGCTAAGTATGGAGAGAAATAGCGGTTGTTCGGAGGAGTTGTGTGATTATATAGATGGAGATAAAGATATCTCAACCCACCAACGTTGGAACCTGTGTTTATAGAAAGGTGACTATGTATATAACCACAAAGAGATAATACAAGGGAAGAAGAAAATGGAAAAAGGACCAACGAGTCCGCGGTGGAAATGTAAATCACGGAAATTTTGAGTGCAATATGCATATCAGGGAAGAAGAAGCAGCAAACTTCGAATGCGCTAACCTAAAACACTGACTAAGAATTTGAGATTTCATGAATCCGTGAACAGGAGGATCCAAAATAGGGTTAGAGGTCTGGATGGTCAAATTGTATTATTCGAAACATTTGAATGCACAATATGTAACATGGAAGAGGGGACGATGTTGGAACCCCATAGTCAATTTCTATGTTGCAAATGGTTGGATGCGAACTGTTTCATATTGCTTTGTGCAGCTGTCACTTGTAAGAGTCATTAGTAAGAGCATATAAAATGTATATTAGGAAGCACATTTGTCAACCTTGGTACAGTGAAGCTTGTGAGTTTGAGGAGCACGTGATAGAATTGTAGATTTCCAACCCAACAATCGTGGACATAAAATTGCCTAAGGTGTGATTATATACATGGAGATAATGAGAGCCATAATACAGGGGGGGGGGGAAAGGGAAAAAGGATAAAGGAGTCGGCGGTGGAATTGTAGATCAGGGAAATTTTGAATACAAGATGTGAACCTGGTCGTCAATTTGTATATTGTGGAGGACCGGAGTAAATAATTTGAATGCATAATTTGTAACACGGAAGAGAGGATGATGTCGGAACCCACACTTGTTTCCAGTTGTCAGTACTAAGAGGTAATTTAGTATTGAAAATAATATTTTAGATTCTGTTAAATACTTCATAGGGATTAGTATCTGTAAACAATGGCAATCTCCGCCCCACCAGCCTTGCATTCCGTGTGTGAATTTGTATATTGTGGAACTTGAAGGACTATTTGGAGGACACGGAACAATAGAAGTGAAATGTCGAGTCATCCAGTCTGCATCTCCGCTTCTCAATTTGTATATCACAAAATTTTGGGTGCTATTTGTAACACATGCAACAATGGAGGGCCAATTTTGAGCCCGCTCGCCCGAGAACCCGTGATCAGAAATGTCGGTAAGTATGAAAAGGAACAGTTGTCGGTTCAATTCTCCATGTGATGATATAAATGGAACTGAAATTGGTCCCAATGCGGCAACTGTGGACATAAAATTGGCCAAGTATCGAAAGCAACAATGGTCGGTCGGATTTGTCGTCTGATTATATAGATGGAAATAAAGATATGCCAACCCGCCAAAGTTGGAGATGCATATTTCGTGAACCCGCCAAAGTTGGAGCTGCATATTTCGTGAACCCGCCAAAAGTAGGATCCAAAACAAGATGAGAAGGTATCCACAGAGGAGGCAAGGCCCAAACCTTCTAATTGTATTGCTCCAAACATTTGAATGCATAATCTATAAGACGAAAGAGCGGACAATGTCCGATAGTGAATTTGTATATTGTGGAGACTGCAATTCCAACTATTTCATACCTATGTGTCCAATTGTCGCTAATAAGTTCTAATTTAGTATTCTAAATAAATTTTTAGATATTGTTAGATACTTCACAGGGATTGGCATCTGTAAACAATGGCAATCTGCACTCCTCCATTTCTGCATTCTGTGTGTCAATTTCTATATCGCGAAATTGGGAGTGATGTTTGGAGGACACAAAACAATAGAAGTGAAATGTTGACTCAACCAGTCTGTAGATTCGATTTTCAATTTGTATATCGCGGAATTATGGGTGCTATTTGTAGGCTACGGAACAATGGAGCCCCATTTTGAGCTCGCCTGTGTGCCTGAGAACTCGCGATAAAAAATGTCGCTAGGTATGGAATGCAGAATTTGTGCATGCTTTATAGAATATCATGTCCATATTTTATAGTCCCATAATACATGGGAAGAAAATAAGGGGAAAAGGATGGAGGTGTTGGCAGTGGAATTATAGATAATATACGGGAACAAGAGAAGGGAAAAAGAACTAAGTATCTCGCAAAAGAACATTAGGGTTCGCAAGCATCGGCCCCGCAGCAACGAGCATAAAATTGGATAAGTATGGAAAGGAACAACACTTGGTCGGATCCGTCATGTGAGGATATAGATGAAGATGTTAAAGCATGAATTGCAGATGATGGAGGTATCTTTCGTACCACTTTGTCCACTTGTCACTAGTAAGAGCATTGTTGATGTATATCAGGAAGGATGTGAAGTTGCTAGGAATGGAAAGCAACAACAGATAATTTGAACAAAGTCAATGTGTACAAGGAACCCGTGGTGAAATTGTAGATCACAGATCTTTTCAGTGCAAGATGTATATTGCGAAACGATAAGCAGTTGGGTTCGCAAGCACTGGCCCCGCAGCGGCGGGCATAAAATTGGCCAAGTATGGAAAGGAACAAATCACTGACGTTGTTTCGCTACAACATGTATATGATGAAACATGGGACATAGATGTTGGGTATCGCGAACCTGGGGCATGGTGCCCAGATAACTGGGCAAGTATTGGCCAAGACAAAGTTTTGATATCTATTTCAATATTTTTCATACTAGCATCTATCAATGAACAAAGTTTTTATATTTATCTGAATAGTATTCATAGTAATATATATTAATGGATTGGTTGTTTCAAATGAAAATGATCTCCCAATCTGCAAGATGCTTCTCATCTTGCAAATTTCGCTGGAACCTCAAAAATTTTGACTGCAACATGTACATAGCGCAACAAGAAACATGAATTTGCATTGTGGTGTCAATGACATAAACTCCTTATCATCTATTCATCTTGTATTCTTTGCAATGAGATCAACAAACATCGGCTCTCCATAAACATCAATATCTAAATTAAATTAAATGCACTCAAAATTTGGTGTGACTTTTAAGTAATTAAAGCATAAATTGCAGATTATGGAAGTTTTTAGGCTGGAAGATGTATATGACAGAACAATGGACATATTTGTTTAATAACACAAACCCAAACATAATTGCCTAAGCTTTGTCGAAGAGGAAGTTTTTTTGTATTTATTCCAATACTATTGATATTAGTGTATATGAACAGATATTATCAAATAGAAGAAGATGCAATATATCCAACAAACTTCACAGGAACATTGCGTCAACAGTTCAAGCGCCTTGTCGTTACTCATTATTAATTCTATTCACGGAACCCGAAGAATGGGAGTAGGATGGGTCCTCCAATTTATTTCTTTAAATACAGGGTCGTCGCCACATAAGTATGGCCTATGAAAAAATATTCTTACATGTAAAATGTAAACAAAGAACAGGCTAGGTTTTATTTAGATTGAAGTATCGGGCAGCATAAACAAAACCTTTTGTTTCATGTTTAACCACACAGGGGAAGAAGGTAGAAAATACAATTAAAACAAATACCAGAAATTGGAAAATATTGTTAAAAAATAAACCAAAATTATTCTATATTCAAATAAGGTGGGTTATAAAATACAACCGAGGCTATTTTCGACAACGATTGTGATTTCGCATGTCGTCGACCAATTTAAAATATGTACATTGATGAAGCTTCTTCATAGTTTTGTACTTAATCGGTGCTGCCAAGTACATCTATCCCACTTTTTTGAATATCTTCTCTCTTCCAGATATGGCCTGCTTGCAATGCCTGTTTATTCAACATTCCATTCTTTGTCAAGTATTAATTTCCCTCTGTTGTCAAAAAGTTGGGGTTTAAGGTGCTTTGCTTGCAATGTTCCTGTCCCTTGACATCCAAGACAACTTACAAATGCCATTCAGGTTGATTTCAAAGTGGAAGGAGTCGTTCTATGTCACAACAGCTAAAGCAATGGAAAATAATTCAAGTACATAATGATTGGTATTCTCCCTATATTTGATCATCTATTTGGTTGAGAAGCCTTCCTGAGGATTTGTATGTGGAACTTCTTTGCTTTATTATAGTAAATTGGAAGGAACGTCTAACCCAGATGAAAAAAGCAACTCGGTTGAGGTACATAACTTCTTCGGGCAGTAGAGGTGTGGCAAGTGCATCAAATGTTGTAGAATGCACTAGAACAGGTCTGGAAAGTGTATCAAATGTTGCAGATGGCATCCGAATATATATTTCTTCGTATACATGGCGATATGGAGGCCCACAGAAAGGTCTGGAATGTTCAGAGGTGACACCAAATATGTAGAGTCTGCAACTACATCCAGAGGAAACAGAACAAACTTTCAAAAAGAACATAGCTTTCTGTCAAGTTGGCTACTAGACCCACATGCAGGTCATCATACTATGAAATAGAAACTTTTGCAGTGATAATATGTCATTTTATCCACCCATACAGTTTCTGCTACCCGACTCTAAGGTAGACAAATACTTGTGCAATCTGTACAACTCGATACATTTGCCAAATCTGTGTTGTTGGAAGAATCTATATACTTAAACGAAGAACTATTTTGCACCCGACCTCAAAATCCATTACAATTCCCAGCAATAAAACAAAGAAGTTCAACCAACAAATCTCCAGCCAGCATTTTCAATGAACCAAAGCATCAAACATAGGGAGAACACCAACCAGAACATACTTGTTCTGTTTTTTTCGTCCTCTCTGAGTTTCTCTTTGTATAACAGAGTTTTTTTTTTACTCAAAGCTCACGTCACATAAAACTAGGCTCTATTCTTTCATATGCTCATCAATCGCATCTCTAAGTTGTTTTACATGTGCATGACAAGGAACATTAGAACAAAGGCACCCTAAAGCGCAACTCTTTGATCATAGTTGATCATAGAGAGAAATGCCAATAAATATTTAAAAGCAAGGTTAGATGGTCTATTATAGATTTTGTGTTGATTTGTTTTAATGATAGATGTTCTCGATATTTTCACTTATTAATGCCAATCTTTTTGAATATGTACGCTCAATAGTGACTACCAACACGTATTAAAATTCTCATATCCGAGCAGATTCTGAAATATGACATCTAAGATATGCACAATATTAAAGAGGGACATGACGTCAAGGCCTTTGTGGGTGACACGTTCGTGAACTTTGCCGAAGATTTTAAGAAAACTAAAACTGCACAAGCAAAAAATAAAATAAAAAGTATTTCGCAAATTCAAAATGCAGGCAAAAAGAAATTACCAGATCCCATAATATTCACCTGTCTATTCATTTTAATGGGAGACGTCCTCTAGTTATTAAAGCCCGTCATTTCTAAATACACAATATTAAAGAGGGACATGACATCAAGGTCTATGTCACTGACATGTTCGTGAACTATGCTGAAGCTTTGAAGAAAACTAAAACTGCACAAGGAAAAAAAAAATCGCAAATTTAAAATGCAGGCAAAAAAAAATTACCAGATCCCATAATATTAATGTGTCTATTCATTTTAATTGGAGATGTCCTTGAGATTTCCAGTTATTAAATCCCATCTTTTCGAACCTGTCTGCTCGATTCTAACTTTTCAAAGAATATTTAATGTGTATTGGGAAGCACAGAAGGTAGCGGGGATGGAGCCCTATGTAACAGACGTTACTACTATTGTTCTGTTTTTGTTCACGAGAGTATGTAAAACATACACAAAGAAAAGTAATTCGAGGATGATAGTTGTTTTGCAGGAGCCCCTGAAATTCAAATAGTGCGCAAGCTCGATTTTCATTTTGTATATCACGAAATTGTCTGTGTTATTTGTAGGATATGGAACAACAAGGACCGAACCTAGAGGCCGCCATCCCAAGAACCCGCGATCCAAAAAATGCTCACTATTTTTTTTTGTGTTTTTTGTCCACCAGGGTATGTAAAACACACGAAAAGTAAACTATTTTTACAATGTTAACTTTTTTGGACATGACGACCTTCAAATTCAAATAGTCCGCAAGTCTGATTGTCAATTTCTATATCGTCGAAGTCTCTGATTGTCAATTTTCAGCCACCTACCCTGACAACACGCGATGCAAAAATTGATTAAGTATGGGATGACGGCTCCGTGCAGGTTGTATATATCTACTCTATAAAATTACATATTTCCTATGTTTAATCTATGTTGTCCAGGAAACCTATAATTTGATAAATTTCAATGTTTTCTGTCTAGGAGCCCTACTGTTAAAGAAAACTAATTCAGAAATGCTAATGTATACACCATAGTTCGATACAACCTATCCGCGAAGGTGCATCCATAATACTGGCTAAGTATGGAACCCAACTGCGGCCGGTCGGAATGATCGTGAAACTCTCGCTGTTGACCGATTGTCAATTTGTATATCGTGGAACTCTCCGATTGTCAATTTTCAGCCGCCTACCCCGTCAACCCGCAATGTAAAAACTGGCTAAGTATGGGATGGCGGCTCCGCGGTCCATGAAACCTATAATTTCATAAATTGCATTCTCTTCTGCCCAAGATTCTTTTAAAGAAAACTAATTCGGGAAAGCTAATGTATACACCGAACATGACATGTCATAGTCCGATAGAACCTATTCGCGAAGCCGCGTCCATAAAAGTGGCCAACTATGCAACCGAACAACGGTCGCTCAGAATGAACACATAAACGCGAAAAACTAGAGTCAAACGCAGTTTACAACAGGGAAGTAAAAGGGAGAGAAAAACTATATCTCCCACACAGCAAAATCCATTGTCATAACTATAAAACCATAGTAACACAAAATCCATGTAAAAAGCATCGACAACCATGAAATATATGTTTAGGCCAACTAACTTTGATTCAACACGTAACAGATGCAATTTACATTGCCTGCAATTCTTTAGTCTAGTATTTTATCTTAATAGTATTCTATGCAAACTGCAGTGCAAAACAAAATGTGACCAAAGATCCAACCGCAGATGCAGCATCCCAACATTTGCAAACCCTGGCCAAACAATAAGAAGCACCAAACAAGAACCCAACTAAGAAGCACTAAAAGGCCCAACTGCAGGCGCAGGACCGGTACCCTGCAAAGTCGAATCAAGCAACAATAAATAACATACAATGAAGAAAGAAGCAAGCAGCAACCACCCCCCCAGGAACGATGTTTTTCCAATCGCGATTGCAGAAATCCAAACGTCCAAACTGCAACAACATGAACAAGCAAGCAAGGACAACGACAACATGCAAATAAGAAATCAATGGCATGCAAAAAGCAAGCATAGACCACCGAACCAGCAACACCGCTGGAGCATAAAAAAATTAAAAACAGAAGAAAATGTCTTGTAACAAGCCTGTTAAGTAACCATTCAACACTACCAAGCCTATTAGGTAAACATTTAAGTCTGTCAGAAATGCATTGTAAACATTTAAGAAAAAAATTCAATGTGCCAGGACTCTGACGTATCCCAAAAAGAAAAATTATATTTTTTGTAACAATCGTTTGAACACCACATAATGTTTTGGAAAGCCAAACTTTGGATATGCCACCATATCAAACATTGCCATAAATTTACCTAGCATAAAATGCTAAACCAAACATTTGAATTAATGCTAGCATTAATCCACCATCGACGAATGCATAGCAAAATATATGATTCAAAAAAGACCATATACGATCAAATACTTTGGATATGCCAACATATATAACATTGGGAATAGTGAAGCCAACAATAAGACCTCCAATCCCTTGTCCAATCATATCATGATAAATATAGTACTTTTTTTTAATATAAAAATCGATGTTTTCAGTTCCCTGGTTCCAACAATAGATAATATGGAAATATTTGTGGTCAAAGGACAGACTAATATGAAGTCAACGATTTATCGATCGCTATAGTCCCTCTACGCCTACGACAGGGACTAATAAGAATGGGACAACAATAACATCTCAAAAAAGAACAATCATAACAACTCAAAAGGGAAGAGGCTTATTAAACCCGAGGATTATTAAAGAAAGATTATTACAGTGTGTTTAGATGAAAGTGTTTAAATATAGATGCGTGTAAATATAAAGTCTTTGATCCTTAATTCATGTTCCTTGATAACTAATGTGGGATAATACATAAGAAGAGAGGAGATTTTAAAGTCATAAAAATTATTCTAAGATTTCAAACAAAATGTATTCAAATGTTTATTATCTCATGTATTATTATCTCACACAAAAAAACATTTACATTTTCACTTGCTAATAAATATGCTTAGTGCACCCGGATGGGGTGTTAGAGCCCACCACCTGGCGCGCAGAAGCGGAAAGGGGAGGCCAGCGGAGCACGGAGCCATGTGTTGGGCTCGTGCCCACTGTAGTCATCACCCCCGAGCATTAAAACGCATTCAACGTCGATGGGAGGGGCATTAATTCACGCTCCCTTGACCACCATTACCAATAGAGCAATGAAGCCTCCCTCTTGTGTTACCGCTCAGCTGTTTGGTTTTGATTCTGGCTCAACAGTTTTCATGGTCTCTCGGTTGTTCCTCACCTTTCACCTTGGCCCTGCAGACTTCCTGCAGAAGCCAACCCACACCATGCCGCGATAGCGAATGCGTCCACGCAGAGGCTCTTCTTGGCACCCTCGGCGCCCCCGCACTTCCTCCTCGCCCTCTGGTTCATCCACCCAGGCTCTTGAGTGTCTGGCTGTCATTAATGCTTTCGATACTTGGCGGCCTCCCTCCGCCCAGCATTCTTCTCCTCCCCCGGCGCCTGGACTTGGTCGACCCCGTAGCAAACTAAAGACGCCCCTCCCCAACCTTCCGCATGAAAGCTACACCATCTTGCATGATTTGGTCTTTGAGCTTCGGGATGGAGTGAACGACCTCCAGTTTCGTGTTCAACAAATGGAGGGGAGGCTGTCAATCCTTCTCCAGCTTCTAGACAACCCCCCTGAAGCCTCCCCTGAGGATTCCAGTGATGCTTCTCTCAGCGACCAAGCGGGCAGCCATCAACACGATGATACAGAGGGGAGCCTGCAGTCTGAGGGGAAGGCAGATGCACCAGTGCCTATGACCGACTTTGCGAGGACGCAGACTCTGGCTAGCAATGAACGAGGTGACGAAGGTCCAGCTCCGGTGGCAGCAGTGGAAGAGAAAGGCTCCAGTCCCCAGATGCATACCTCGATGGCAAGTGTAAGGCTGGTAGCTTACGAGGACAAGGCCGACGACGCCACGGACATGCAGTGGACGATCAGCGTGACACATGTCATTGAGGAACCTTGTCCAGGCCTCTTGCCAGAGTATGTGCCAGATTATACACAGCTTGTTCCATACTTTAGCTCTAGTGGCTCTCATGGTAGTTAATTTGTCTGGTTTTCTTTAGGAATGTTTGTAAATTTTGAAACTAGCTTAATACGGTTGGTTGAACTGGTTTCTCCTTCTGGAGCAGTTCAGTAATTACAACCGCTTGACTCAGTTATGTACTCTTGATCCTGGCTCTTAGCATACTTTTTATATATAATACAAAACACTTACTTACAAAAAAAAAATATGCTTAGTTATTGTTAAATGTCACTAAAATGATATTTTTTCCAATACAACCAAAATGCCTACAATGAGGTTTGTGTCAATATTACAATATCTATGTATTAAAAAATGTAATGTTTAAACATCGTTAAGGTGACAAATTTATAAGGATATTATAAAATGGTATTTTAAGATTTTGTAATTTTTCAAAAAGATAAAAAAATGGCATTTTATAAGTTGAAAAAATGTTTCTTTTAACCCAAATATAGTTGTGAAACCATGAAAATATATCCCCATAAAACTAATATTTAAGAAGCATCAATACACAACTTTAAACCCTTAACCCATAAAACTCAACTCGTTAAATCCTAACATGTTACCCTTTACCCATAACAAAAAACCCTTAACCCCTTTAAATCTTTATCTCCAATTTTTAATCTTAAACCATATAACTTAATCATAATCTTAATATGTTTCCCTTACTTTTTACTTTAATCTTTATTCTTAACCCTTAAACACAACCCTTAAATCTTAAATTACAATTTTGAATTCTCTTAACCTCAACACTTAAACTTTAATTACAAACACTTCACTCTCAAAGCTTTACCTTTAAGACTTGACTTTAAAATTATTCAATATTTAAATGACTTTGAATCATAATAATCAATTCTTGTGCTAACTTTATCTCATATATTTTTATCATTATCAATATCTTAATTTTATATTTTAAATCATAATAATCAATCCTTATCCTAACTTTATCTCATATCTTTTTACCATTATTAATGTTTAACCTTAATAATTAAGCCTCACCCTAACCCTTATTTAATATCCTCTTACCATCACCCCTTAACCCTTAGTTAATATCCTTAATAATTAACCCTCATCATTATCAATGTTTAACATTAATAATTAACCCTCACCCTAATCCTTAGTTAATATCCTTTTACCATCACCACTAAGATCATATCTTTTTACCATGTCCCCTTAACCATTTTATCAATGTTTAACCTTAATAATTAACCCTCACCCTAATCCTTAGTTAATATCCTTTTACCATCACCACTAAAATGTCTTGAATTATTGAAATAAATTTTTCTGTGCTGAAAACCCACTCTAGATACTTTCCCACAGAAACACTCGAACTTGTGACCTCTCCCCAAACTGGAAAAATGTGCACACGTCTTACCAATTAGGATCTCCCATGGGAGCTTTTTAACCTAAATGCAATTGTAAAAACATACAAGATTTTTGTGACAAGAAAGGCAGATATCAAATCGAAACGTCCACTAACAAAGTTGCCATCAAAGGTTTTTATATGACTTTCAAAACAATATTACGGCTTTTCCAAGTGACAATTCACCCATAATGGGCATACAAGGATCTGTACTATTATTATGGATGATCTGTGCTGAACGTGAGAGCTGCGGCAACGAAGGCGAGGCCCTGACATGCCAGGGCTGTATACGTCACTCTTCGACATACCACAACCATCATCAGATCTTCTGATCTGCGCTGCAACAACAACGCAACGACGCCCATACCAGAGAAGAACGAGACCGCGTTCATGACCATGAAAAAACGAAACTGAAAGCTCTCCATGGCAGCTTCTGCGCCGGCGCGGCCCATCTCTCTCTCCAGCCCCATCGGCACGCTGAACAATGCCAGGAAACTGAAACAGGCCACCGTCATGGCCACCACTGTAATCAAACCATGAACACCGCCTCCCTTCCTCTCAATCTCTCTGTCCTTTGAAAGAAACATTTGCGCTTCCACGTCCTTGGAAACGCTCGGACGGTTGAGCGGATGAAAATCCATGTGAACCATTTGGATAAACAAACAAATAACCCGAGGCCTCCTCTTGATACACACTCAACTGAAATAAAGCCCAGCCAATATTGGATAGAATTAGATGCGGTATATTAACACTGAAAAAATCCGATTGTCTTTATTGTTGTTGGTCATGATAAATATAATATGCAGGCCGGCTGAAGTGTTCATGGCCTTCACGCTACCCTGCACCTTCGCGGACGTTGCTGGGCAGCGATTAGGCAGATTCGAAGAAGCATTCCGATTGCTTCGACGAAGGACTCAACACACCATTTTCCGACGAAGGAAATTCGGGGATCTTACCCTTACAATGCATGCAATTAATACGAAGAAACACATAGACAAGTCACTGTCTCCATAAAATACAACACGCATTCCTATCTTCTTTGACAAGGGAGTCCATTCTTGTCTGTAATATAACTCAAAGAAATTATATCGAAACCATGCGGGTTGAGAAATAATGGGAGTTGGCTAAACGTTATATTTTTTGGGTTTTTTTTTTTTTTTTTTTGGTACGAATTGAAAATTTTTATTTTTTGTTGTTTAAATTGTTGTTGAAATTTTTTTGAAGCAATCTGATTATACAAATTTAGAAACTCAAATCTGCAAATCCAATCATTCATCACCGAATTTTGAACAAAATCAAACAAAAAAAGTGACTAAAAACACTGATTAAGCTATGTTAAAACTGATAGAAGATAATATATTTTAGCTGACAGCAGGTTATATGGAACATTCAAATCACCCCATATGTGCTGTAATCTGGTAGATGAAAAATCGTTAAAATAATAACTTGTATTGCTTAAATTGTAATTTTGAGTTATTGGGATCCGGTAGGTTGAGAGCTCCCTCAGTGCATATTTTTCAATCAATTTTATTCCAAATCATTCCAAATCCGCCGCTCGTTTTGAGTTATTGGGTAGGTTGAGAACTAGCTCAGTGTATATTTTTCAATCAATTTTATTACAAATCGTGATGCTCGTTTTGACTTATTGGGTAGGTTGAGAGCTCCCTGTATATTTTTCAATCAATTTTATCCCAAATCCACCCGTCCGTCGTATGAGACTTATTGGGTAGGTTGAGAGCTCCCTGCATATTTTTCAATCAATTTTATCCCAAATCCACCCGTCCGTCGTATGAGAAACACACTCATAAATGTAGCTCTTTCCAGTAATCCTTCAAAGCCTAATCTTCCTTCATTGGTTATAAACAATTTCCTTCACGGCATATAAACAACTGTTAACAATGCTTACATTGAATTCATTCAAAACTTAATAAGTTTGAATTCCAGAAATGCCACTTGTCCCTGGTTCATCAATGTATTTGAAAATCGTGGACTTCAAAGTTGGATATTGAAGTAAATTGTATTCACAAATTGAGTAGATCACAGACAAATGATTGGACAGTTTATTGAAGTTTATTGAAGTGAGTTACACCAATCTTTAATATGGTTGGATTTTTTGTCCTCTCAAATTTGAACCTGTGACTTTAACATTACGAAGTGCCTTAACAACACACTACCTCATCCATTATCCTACACTGAGAAACTTAGTTATATATAATGAATGATAAATTGTTTTATTTAATTTAAAATAATAATTCAAAATCATACGATGTAAATTGAAAATTATAATTATATATAATGAATTATGAATTATTTTATTGATTAATATATGGGTTGTCATACTACATAGGGTGATGATTTGAAGTATGTGGTATATTAAGTACACTATATAATAGTGTACTTGAAGTGTGTGGTATATCAAACTATATTATATACTAGCATACCTTTAGCAGGTGAATGAGAATGCCGAAATAATAATTTGAAGAAAGTTTTCATATTAATAGTGTTAATTGGAACCCTAAATGTATAGTAATTAAAATGATCTTACATTTTACTAAGCCCCATCAAACGATCTCCTTTGTTTTGTGTCAAAACTTTGTATTTATTCTCTTCAAGTTCAAGATCTCCTTTGTTTTGTGTCAAAACTTTGTATTTATTCCCCTCAAGTTCAAGTTCTATGATTTCTTAGCTTAAGGAGAAGCAAGCAACTTATGCATCTTTAAAAATTGTCCTTTGAAACTCTCATGTAAGGACATTTGTTTAAATGATTAAAAATAACATCTTTACTATTGTTTTGGATCAAAACTTTGTATTTCTTCCCTTAAGTTAAAGTTTTGTGATTTCTTGCTTTGAGGAGAAGCAAACAAAAACAAAGCTGACTAAAAAATGCATCTTTAAAATTATCTTTTGAAATTCTCATATAAAGACATTTGCTTCATTAAAA
>JZKD02S2234108.1:86054-97167 GCA_000966675.3 Picea glauca
TTGAGCAGAGATAATACTCTTTTGAACAAAAGGATAGGAAAGTATGATCCTGCTAGCAGTTTTTTGTAAGAGATATTGTAATAGAATTATTATATTTTCTAATACAAGTTTTTTTCTTATTGAAAAAAAAAATTAAGGGAAATAAATATTTGAAATCGAGGGCATTAAAAAATTTCTCAATACCAAGGAAACTTCATAATAAGAGTCAAGCCAATTTTATGGTAAACACATAAGTTTAAGTATTTGAAAAAATAATAAAATAGGAAGTAGACTATGAAACAATGGAAAAGATGTAAAATTGTGGGAATTCAAAATTTGAATTAGATCTCAATTTTATGTTGTTTATATTGTATTTCCGAATGTATAAATGGATTTATCTTGTTGAAAAATTTGAAACATTCAGATTGTATCATCCAACTTTTTCTCTCCAAATTTTGAACAAAATTAAATAAAAAACATTCTCCTAAAAAATCCAAAACTTATAATGTTTAAACTACAACTTTAATTTACACATCCCATCCTTCAAACATATAAAATGTTTTCCCATTTTTACTATTTATATACACATTGAATACCTACCGAATTCTTTTATAACTCTGGAATGTTTGGGTAGATGATGCTAATAAAAAAAATGCACAATCTTATGGCATAAATTGTGAAAAAATGTGCTTAATATTTTATCCCTTTATGTAAATCAATCATTTGATTTTTCCCATTTTTAAGATTCATCATTAATCATGGTTCTTATTTATGCAATTAACATTTTACTCCTTTCAATTTATGAATTTCAATTTTAGTGCAAGTGTTTTTTGATTTGTTTCAATTAATAAGTTAATAAATTTTTAATAAAAAATGTAGTATTTATAAATTAATATTCATATAATAAATAATAATGTATTCTTTTTTTAATATAACACATGTGATTAACCATATAATCATTTTTTTAATTGGGGAAAGCATAATGGTTAAGAACAAGTTCAAATCTAGAGGGGGGCAGGGTATGTACACTCTATAGATTTTAGCAGTCAAATCGTTGCATGCATGGGGTCCCTTATCCCACAAACAAGGGGTCTCATACACCAATTTGGTGTCTGGCTTGGTTGTGACCTTAAAATTAGATTTTTTTTTTAACAAGAATGATTATGTAATATATTAGGAAAACAACATAAAACTGGAGGCACAGATACAATCAACCTTCATTAAGATAGGCTCAACATTATCTTTGAATGTTAGCCCCCGAAAAAATTTCTTAAGGTAATTTATCATATCCCTCATTTCCATCTAAAGATAAGACGCCTTTGCTGAGCAGTACTGCTATGTTTTCCTCTTTATCTTCTTCACCATTTAATTCGTGAAGAATGTGGAATAATTGGATTGATTGAAAAGTGGTCAGAAGGAGCTTGATTTTCTTCAGGATTTGCCTGAGTCACATGTGACTGGGAAGATTTCTTAGAAGATAGGGCTTGAATAATGATACGAGAGTCCCCGAAGACATTACGTTTTGTAATTTTCATGGCTAGGTGTTGAGAGAGGCCTTGCCAGAGGGATAACGCTTCAACTATGTTATTTGTGTCCTCGCCAATTCCCCAAGAATACGATAGAACCTTTATTTCCTCGGGATCTATAATCACCCCTCCCCCTCCTTCCACACAAAGGTTTCCTTTAGAAGCTCCGTTAAAGAAGAGGTTGTGCCTCTGAAGTGATTTTTTCCACATTATGAAGGATGAAGAGTCCAATCTGATTTCCCACTGGTTTGTAGGAGGCACGGGAACAATTTTCACTTTCAAAGAATTGGGAGAAGGCTAGTCATCCAATCTTCTTCGGTAGGAGTTAACATACCTTTGTTCGCTGGAAGTTGAATAGAGGAAAGAAAATCCCCCATAATTTCTTTGGATTTTGCAACCACATGAGTTGCGCTAGTTGTTTTTCCTTTGAAGATGAGAGCATTGCACTCTAACTAGATTTTCCAGAGAATAAACTTGGGGAGAGACACCCAACAATGTTTAAGACGCTCTTTCTTATTGAGGGAGAAGGGACACGAAGTCAGCCAAATGATTAGGAGGGATGATATTTCATCAGGAAGGAACACTTGATTCTTCCAAGGGGCTAGCGCAAGGTTCCATACCTCTCGAGCGAATGGACAATTCAACAGTAAATGGGCCACAATTTCCTCCTTTGAAATGCAGAAGGGACAACGCATGGGGCCTTCCCAGCCTTTTTTTTAAGGTTGTATCCTATAAGGATGGCGTTGTGAGACAATGTCCAAATAAACATATCGATTTTTGTGCGGCATTTGACCCTCCAGATTTCTTTCCACAGAGCTGGGTTGGGAAGAGCATACGAGATAACATTGACAAGATTGTAACCCTCGAAAACAATGTACAAGCTAGATTGAGATCCCCATTCCCTAAGGTCTTTCTGAGTTGTTTCAATCAGCGATTTCCCATGAAGTAAGTATAGTAACGATATTTCTTCATTGTGCAGGTGACTTGGGCATCTCGACAGTTTCCATTCTTTCCATATTTTGGTTTCATTGATATGCCAGTTTGAAATATCCCATACCATGGATAAATTTTGGGAGTGGAGAAAGTCTTTGATATTGGAGGTGCCCGATAGGGAGTCTAAAGGAGGTTCACCCAGAATCAAGTCCTCGCAGATAAATACATTTTTCCCGTTGCTAGGTATCCATGTTAAAAGAGAGTTGAAGAAACCATAAACTTTTTGATAGATTGTAAAAATAGGGGAGCCTTTTGAAACTTTAGGAACTGTGTTGAGACATTTCCTCCTATCTCCGGTATAATATGTCTTCCATAAGGCATGTTTGGTCCATGTTAGATTTCCAGTTACCAGTTTCCAAAGGATTTTGGCCCCTAGTGCCAGGTTTTGGGATCTCAAGCCTCTTATCTGAAGGCCTCCTTCCGAGTAAGGGTTTGTTACTTCCCCCCAACTAACTAGAGGCAATTTATTGTCACTTTGTTTTCCTCCTTTCCAAAGGAATATTCTTAGTAGTGAATCAATTTTGATTACAAATCCAGTTGGAGCTAACAGAATGGAGCTTTGATAAATCATAATGATAGCAAGGACCGACTTGATTAGAACTAGCTTCCCTACCAGATTTAGCCAGGAAGCACCCTAGGCTTGGATTCTGGCTTTTATCTTGTCAAGTAAAGGAGACCAGTGAGAGGCTTTAGGCTTGGTTTTGAATATGGGGACTCATAAATATTTGAATGAGTCCCATTGAGTTTCCCCTTCCATCTCCAAAATACGAGCTATATCCACCATTTCTCTTGGCTTGCAGTTCCATCCAAAGATTTGACTCTTCCTATAGTTTATTTGGCTCCCAGAAGCTTCCTTATAGAGGTCTAGTTGTTGTTTAAATTTATGAGCTATGATGGTACTATCCCCTCCCAAAAGAAGAGTATCATCAAAAAATTAAGCATGGTTTATATCTTTGACCCCTCTTGCAATTTTTATGCCCATTAATTCTTGTTGAGTACGACAGTGTTCTAGTTGGAAGCTGAGAGTTGAAGCTTGAATGGCATAAAGCAGAGGAGACAACAGGCATCCCTGTCTAAGCCCCCTAGATGCCTGAAAAATTCTACTTCTCAACCATTGACTAGCAGGGCAATCCATGGAGACCCGATACAAGCCTTAATTCAATGAATTTAAAGCATTGTTGAAAACAAACTTATGCATTACCTGAAATACAAATTCATTCCTTACTCTGTCAAAAGAATGGGCTAGATCTAACTTCACAATCATACCTTTTTCGTGTCGGTGCATGCTTGAATGAATCGCTTCTTGAACCAGAATTATATTGTTAGTGATATGCATTCCTTTGATGAAGCCACCTTGATTCTCTGGGATGATTGTTGGAAGAATGCCTTTAATTCGATTGGCGATTACTTTGTGATAATTTTGTAACCAATATTACACAAGGAGATCAAGCGATATCTATCAAAGGTTAAGGCTCATTTTTCTTTGGGTATTAAAGATAAAAACATGGAATTAGTGCCCCCACCAATATTGTGGAATTTTTGTGACTTTATTACAAGTTTATGTAGATCATGCTTTATGATTGGCCAACAGACTTGGAGAAATCGGGTTGTAAATCCGTTAGGCCCAGGTGCTTTATCGGAGTCGATACTATCCAAGGCCGATTTAATTTATTTTAACATGACCAGAGCTATAAGAAGTTGATTGGATCTTGGTTGGATGATCGAAGGGATCAGGATGAGCACTTGATGGTGGTTTCCGATGGAAGAATCCTCAATGTAAATCCCTTTAAAGTGGAGGTGAGTAACTTGCTTGATTCCTTCAAAATCATTAACAATTTGATTTTGGATTTGGATTTCCTTTACTGAATTGAAGTTTTTTCTGGCTTCTGCTTTCTTATGAAATAAATTTGTGTTCTTATCCCAAACTTTGAGCCAAAGACTACAGGATTTTTGTTTCCAATATTCTTCTTCCTCTTTGCAGGATGAATGGATATTTCTATGGAGATTTGTTTCTTTCTCCAGACTATCTGGGCTTATAGTTCCTTCTTCCATATTTAGTTGATGAGATTCCAGATGTTAGTGGGCTTCCACTCTTTGGGATGAAGGGGATTTCAAGCATTTTGTCTAGATTTTTATATCTCACTTCAGTCTTCAGAGTTTTTCTTCCCACACAAAAAAAGGAGAACCTGAGACTGGTATCTGCCATAGTCAGGTGACCAGGTCATGAAATTCCTCATGATGGATCCAGGAAGGGCTGAATCGAAAAGGGGTTAGACCGAGAAAAGAGTATTTGGTGATTTCTAGAAAAAATGGCTTGTGATCGGAAGCATTGAAGGGAAGGATCTTAGAAGTAACGTTGAGGCCTAAAAGGAGGAAGGATATTTGGACCAAGAATCTGTCCAACCTTACTTCTATGTGCCCCAGACCAATTTTTTTATTAGACAAAGTGTATTTTCCTCTAGGGGGTTTTATATCTTCCAGATCCCAATCAAGAATGATGTATTCAACCCATTCTCAAAAAGGGTCTCTTATGACGGAACCCCCTTTTTTTTCTCCATGGGATAAAGTGACATTGACATCCCCGACAATAATAATGTTCTCCAATTGATGGTTGCTAAGAAACTCTCTCAAAATATTCCAACAACTTCTTCTTTTTTCAGAGCGAAGAACAGGTACATAAATATTGAATAAACAAAGTTGGATTCATGACTCCTTATGAAGCATATTGGTGAGAATCCAATGGGTACAATGCTCAGTCTTCAATAGTTCGAAATTGGAGAAGTTCCACAGGGAGCCAATTCCTCTGGAGGCTCCTCTAGCGTTGGCCGCTACACCTGCTCCTTTGTTCCAAAGGGTTGCACTGGTTTGGATAAATTCAGATTCCTCCAATTTAGTCTCCTGGAAAAGTAGAATATATAGGTTTGAGATTAAAAGTAGATCTTTCATTGCTTGTTTTTTTCTTTGGCTTCATTACTTGCATTTTGGATTGGATGGAGTCCTATGAGAGGGTTGCCCTTGATTCCTTATGCTTCTGGAATTTAACATTGTTTCCAGATTTTTCTGAGATACTTGGAGTTTGTATTTGTATGTCTCCCTTTCTCTTCTTTCTTTTGTCTTTTTCCTTCCTCTGGTAGCTGGTTTCGAGGAGTTCTAAAATAATCTAGTATCTACTTCACCCTCAACTTCTTCCAATGTCTCTTCATCTATCCCTGATAGTTGGGTTTCAAGGATTTCTCCTAGTTCTAGCAGAGGAGGTGATTCCTTGTTAGCTTGGATTGTCGCTTATAGATTGTTTTGTTTTTCTATTGTACTTTCAGTTATACGTAATTAATTCTCTTGATCCCTAAGCACCACAAAATTGTTTTCCATATCACTTTGACCTTTTTGGTTTTTCCTATCCTTTTTGGAATTAGGTTTGGGGTTTTCCTTGGACCTTTTCGCTTGCTGCCATCCTTCTCTTGAATCTTTCTCTTGTTGTAAAACCTAGATTTTTGGGAAATTCTTTTGGAAATGCCCATATTTGTGGCAGCTGCGACACTTAAACGACATTTGCTCATAGTCCATTTTTTGATAATACTGCCATTTCCCAAAAATTATCTTGATTGCTTCAGGAAGACCAGCTTCTAGGTTGACTTCTACATAGATCCGAGCACAAGAATACTGACCTTTTGGATCGGCTTTGTCAATAAATCTTCCAAGCATGTTACCTATAGTTTGCAGGGAGGAAGGATTACAACAATGGATCGACAGGTTGGGTAGGCATACCCAAACCAAAACCGCCTTTGGGACATCCATTGCAAGGTCAAAATCAGGGGTCCAACGATTTAAGTAGAGCCCTTGTGGTCCCATGAAGTAAGGACCACTCCTAAAAATCAAGTGTCTATCCTATTTAGAGATGAAATCAAACAAGAAGAAGCCTCTTCCGAGTGCATAGCAAGTGACACTGTTTGAGATCAACAGTCTCCAAATTTTTTCAATCCAGTTATCAGTTGTTCAAGGAGAGGGTCGAATCCCTGTGAACTGTTTGACTAAATCCTGATCCGCCAAAGAGACGACCACACTCATGGATTGGTCCAAAGGTAAATCAATAAGTGTAACATCTTCTAGCTCTCTTACAAATTTTGGCATAGCTCTGCCTAAATTCTTCTTCCCTTGAGCATTTACTAATATTCTAAAATCTTCTTCATCAGTAGAGGGCGGAGGGGGGAGGCGGTGGCTCACTGCCTCTAGTAGATCTCATTGCAACAGAGATCCAGGTGCTAACCCCTGAAGGCTTGGGAGCTGGATCGATAATCCCACCCCAAAAGGCTTAGGAGTGAACGAGAAGCCCCTTGGGCACCCAGGCTTCGACCCTCAAGAGTGATGAGTCACTACACATTGTTCCTGAGATGCTGCGCACTCACAGGCTAAGTTAAAATTAGATTATTATTATTACTATAAAGTGTGACTAATGAAAAAAATGAATATATAAATTATATTCACAAACTCAAAGTAATTATGAATACTTGCTTATAAAATAAGTATTTATATATTAATTTAATTAAGATATAAATATGTGAGAAATTATAAATATCCATATATTAATTTTAACTAATATTGATATGTAGCTCCCTAACTAATATGTATTAATATGTATGGATATTTATATATTAATTAAATTAATATATAGATATCCATATATTAATTTAAGTAATGTATATTTTTTAATGAAATAACCATATACTCCATATATTAGCTTAACTAATATATAATTTACTTGATATACCTCACACTTCAAGTACACTATATATATACCCATATATTAATTTAAGTAATGTATATTTTTTAATTGAAATAACTATATACTCCATATATTAGCTTAACTATATAGATATCCATATATTAATTTAAGTAATGTATATTTTTTTAATTGAAATAACTATATACTCCATATATTAGCTTAACTAGTAATTATGTGAAAGGAATGTATATAGGAAAATGTTTTGCCCTAAACCTGTCAACAGGGCAAAACCTGTCAACCAAAAAACCACCTTATCACTCTAGTTGTCAACTAAAAAAACCACCTTATCAATCCAGGCCACATATTAACTCTGACAGTCCAGTCTGACATGATCAATACATGTCAACACCTCAAATATGTCAACATTTAAAACCTCTTGTTTCTAAAAACCAATATTAACGTGTCATTTTTGACATGTGTGTCATCTGCCATTTTAGTTGACCGTCCCATCCATTAGATTGCCATGATAATATCTCTACATTTCCTATCCTTCCAACTGTGGGTTTAACGAAATCCATATTTATCGTATGGAATACGCCGTCTATTTTCCAATCAAGTGAGTTGACCAAACAAGATTGCTTGGGAGTCTATGTATGGAAAGTAGATCAGTCAAATTGAGAAGAGATTCAGTTTCATCTGACCATTGCCGATTTTGAACCAGAGTTGCTTCCATTTATTATTCCCTCGGAGTTTTCCCTACCTTGCCTAAATAGGTACAAATAGAAAGACACTGAAAATGTTTGTCTTTGCACTGTATATCATCAGTTCTATTTGAATTTTAAATCTCACAAGAATATGATTTTGTTTTGGTTTTACCTACTCCGTTTTAGGGAGACAAACGACAAGGGAGCTTGAAGTAGCAATTGGGTAAAATCATGAAGATGGGTGTCTATTTTGCTTGTTTTATGAGAAAAATAATTATATTTTCACAATTTCTTCAACTTCCGATATACAAAAGTATTTTTTTTATTTACAATTTCACTTTACAGTAAAAACAAAACTTGTGAAGAATTTTGTTAGCTTTCCACTAACTATTTTTCATTTTTTTATTGAGATTTGATGTTAATTTGGAAATTGTTTAACAATATGTTCCTTAAACATGAAATGAATGATAATGAGTTATTTCCCCCCCAACAATGTATCTATTATTAAACCTTTTTTTTTGACAAATGAAATATACTGCAACAATCTACAGAGACTCTATTTTATAATGACTATAATTTTGAATCTAACAGATGAATATTATAATTTCTATAATTTTTTAAAGTTGACCAAGCTGAAAACATTGCAGATTTTAAACACGTATTTTCCCCCACCTTGTATATATATTAATTTTTACATAAAGTAAAATCGAAAAATACCATTTTGAAAAGAACAATTTAAGGATTCTGAATATAATTTTTTCTAAATTTTTCACTGTGTATTTTTAGAGATACAGATATTTCATTTCACTGAATCATAATGTCACCTGGAAATATTATGTAGTGTATTTTTTTTAAATTAAATAAAATTAGATAAAAATAATGAAAATGAAAACAAATTATATCCATTGAAAGTAGATTCGATTTTGCAAATGTTGGTATCAATTTCGAAACTAAATTCCGAGTATTTGCAGGAGTCTGCAACCTCCAAAGTTCAGGTAAGCTAGAGGGAATTCTCAAGTTTATGCAAACAATCTTATTCGTTGGTTTTTGACTGAAAGAATATTTCGGTCGAAAGAATTTTTTTTCGGCCAAAATATGTAATTCTAATGAAATCCGTAAAAAATAAACGGTTTCCTAGATTTTCGGCCGAAACAATTTTTTTTCAGCAGAAAGGTGAGTGAGAGAATGTCGTCGACCGGAAACAATGAAGAGACGCGTCGTTTTGTTTCACTTGGCACCAAATATTATAAATATTATTTCGTCCCAACCAATTTAACACAATTCACTCGCTTGTTTCATGGTTTTGTAGAGCACCTGAACAAGGTTTCGAATCATCTTTTTCATTTTTTTGAACAAGGTAGTTGATGTTTTGAATGCAAAAACAAAGTTTATTTTTTTGAAGTTCAAGTTTTTATTGGAATAACAATTTATATATTGAAGGCTAAATGTTGAACATTTTTTAAAGGTGAAGGCTTTATTGAACATTTTTTCAAAGAGAAGGCTTTGTTGAACATTTTTTCATTTTTTCAAGGTGAAGGCTTTGTTGAACATTTTTTCAAGGTGAAGCCTTTGCTGAACATTTTTTCAAGGTGAAGCCTTTGTTGAACATAAAATTATTGATATTATTTTTTATAATTTTTGTGACAATGAATTTTTTCTGAGACTACTCTAAAATGTTCATTTAAAAAAAAAAATTACAGATAACTAAACTCATGGAAAACAAAAGTTTGTGCAAGAGAAATTTGATCGCACTCAAGATGAAACTCATCATAACGAACAAAGGAAAAAGAATTATTGGAGAAATAAACAAGAATGTGCAAATATTGAAGAAATAAACAATGATGATGTAAATAGAGATTTTCAACAAGAAGAAGTCCAACCAAGTATGCATGCACATATTTTCTATATTAAAAGTATAGAATTCAAATTTAAATTATTGTTTAATATAATTGATTGTAATTCCGATTTGATGTTTTTAAAAAAACATAAATAGATTTGTCTCATAACATCGATGAAATCGTTGAAACCGAAATTGAAGCAGAAATTGAATCACCTATAGGTATGTACATAAATTTAGATAGTACAAGATGAACACTTGTATATAGTTTAGTGAATTTATGTTTGGGTTTTGTTTTTTAATATAAACCTTAAATTGAAATATGCAGGAGAATCTATCAACATTGATGATGAAATATTAGAAAATGTTGATACTGACAAATTTGAGAAGAAAGAAGCTAAGCATTATATAAGATATCGAACTAAGAATATGTATAATACTTTTTTCAAAGATGAATCAATAATAATACAAGCTCAACTTTTACTCTATCTAATAAAGTCAAGAAAGTTAAAAGAAGCTACATCATTATTGGGTATTCAAAAGTCAACAAAAGATACAAAGGTGAAATAGAATGTCTTTGACAATATAACTAGTGTATTAAAAGATTTTGGAAAATATCGAAAAAAAAAAGATAACATACTTACCAACTTAATGAGAACTGTAACCTCAAAATGAGAACTATGGCCCAAAAAACCCATATTTTTGCATAAAAACATGAAAATCAACCCCCAAATCAAAAAGTGGTGCTACCGGCATCACCATTTTTTCAAACAGGGTCAAAATTACAACATGTTTCAAGCATGGCCTTCAAAACTCATACAGTATCTTAGGAAAACCTTAAAATTAACACCTAAATAAAAAATGTTGACGCTAACTAAAAAATAATAAAAAGTCTAAACGTTAAAATTATGACTAATTAGGACTTAATTGAAACCGTGGTTTTGACAATAGATCCCTATATCAAAACAAACCCAAAATTGGATACAAAATGGCCACTTTAAAATTTATTTATTAACTTTTTTTCTTTTTTTTCTTAAATTTACATTGAAAAATAAATAAATAAAAATAAAAATAAAAATCTTTGCAATTTTTAGAAAACAAAAAAAGTAAAAATTTAGAAAACATTAAAAAAACAATACAAAAACTTTAAAAAAAAAACAAAAATTTAAACAAAATATTAAAAAAGTTTTAATATTTTTTTTTTTTAAAAACAAAAAACCATAAACTAAAGAAAATCTAATGTTTAATAAATTATAATTTTAAAATAAACATAAATAAAAAATTGAATACAAAATATATAGAAAAATATTTAACAAATATTAAAATGCTTAACAAATTTTAATATTACAAAATA
>JZKD02S2234108.1:109444-125893 GCA_000966675.3 Picea glauca
TTGATGAAGATGCGCATGATGCTATCGGCAGACATTTAAGGATGTGGGAAAAATTCTCCATCATTTCGTCCCTCTGTCGTGTGAGAGCTTGCTCAAGCAACAGATTGATAGGATCATCTGCTCCGTTGTTTTTTTTTTCTTCCGCCATTGAGGGTTTCTTGGATGTGCAAGAGCGATTGTCTTCAAGAGAGACAAGCTCGAGACCCAATTTCTATACTCAGACCTCGTCGGGGACATGCACTGAAAAAATGATCAAGAGCAGCCTACTCTGATACCACTGATCCGGATTAATTTCGGCACGAAATGCGAGCGGAGATATAATAAAGAAATGCACAGAAATATCACATATATTCAATAAGGTAACATAAATGTATCATATATGCAACCATAAACACATATATACAGTAATACATGATTTCTATTAATCAAAGAAATGTACAGAGACTGTAAAAATACAGAGTGAAAGACTCGCTAGAATGGTGGTAGCTTATCTCTGAGAAGAGATGTGACAGCTACTCGCATTCGCAAGAAGATGATTACAATGAGGCTCTGAAGGCATTTTTACAATAAATAGGAATTCCAAAAACCTTAGACATCCAAAAACCTAACCTTAGGAGATGAAGCACCAAAAGTCATGTGGGCCCCGTTTGGGTAAGTTAGTACATCAACTTCCCGAGGTCGTAACTTTTGCATACGATCTCCGTTTTAGGCGTATGATAGCTTGTTGGAAAGGTATTTTCGAGGAGATTCATTTTCGGGGGTCAATCATGCCTTAGGATATCATTAATAACCTCGATCTCGAAAAACCTTCATTTAGACCCTCAAAATGGCCCCGGAAGTTAAAACCTACTAAAAATAGTAAATTGCCAAAATTGCTAGAAAATTGTTTTGAGCCAGTCAGAAAAGGTGGGTGGCCACTGATATCCACCTGGATCACATGCAGAGGGCCTCTCAGCACCTGCGAATATTTTCATAATCTCAACGCTAGCGGTTATAGCGAATATTTTGAAGCACGCCTGAACTTAGAAACTGGAAATATTTTGGAGGCACACTTGAACGATTGCGAGCGAAGTGGGAGTTTTCACTCCTGCTCTAGAAAGTGACTGATCTAAGATGGTCGTTAGGTTAGGTTTTGGAGTAGACAAGTATTCGGGGGGGAGCCTAAGAATCCTCTAAGATAAATAGAGGTTTTGTACGCCAAAATGAGGCTAGCTGCAAGTTAGTAGGAGATTTCTGAGTTTTTCAATTTTTATTTAGATGATAGTTGTAGCCATTTTCACTTTTGAATATGACAGAGGAAAATTGACCCAATGCATGGTGTGGACATTATTTTGCAATTATATGTTATTGTGTTCTCATGAATGAATGAATGAAATTCATTATGAGTAGAGGGAACTGTGAATGTTAGCATAAGTTTCAATTGTTTCTCTTCTATTGAGTGGTGCAAGGCATGCACATAGAATGCAATGAGTGCGATGACAGGATCTATTTTGGTTCCGAAGCTCAGAAGAGATAACATGAAACTTTCCCTTTGCAAGGAGTGCAAAGAGACTGGTTCAAGGCATGCACAGTTGTCCGCAAGAATTCAAAATCTTGCGTAAAGATCGGGTGAAAGGAGTGCACAGATCTGAGATTCGACTAAGAGTCGAAGGGACTCTACAAGAAGTCGAAGAATCAGAAAATGAGAAGCCGGGAGGGCGAGAAGAATTTATTTTTAGAAATTCTTTGGAATCTGAGTTATCAAAATCCCTGAAATGCAAGGAGTGCGCGGGACGTCGAATTCTTCACAAGACCAAGCTCAGGAGGAATAACACTTTTCATAAGTCTTAATTAGATCCAAGAGTCAGACTTGCAGGAGGGGCAGAGGTTGAAAACCTTTGGAGACTTAGAAAAATTTCTAAGTTAGAAAAGGTTAGAAGCTCAGGAGGAGGAGCGACATTGGTCATTGGATCACAGTTCCAGGATCAACATCCGCCTGATTCAAGACAAGGTATGTGAGCTTTAAGGCTTCATATACATAGGAGAGAGAACCCACCAAGATTTGAGACTTGAAACTTCATAAGTGAAATCCCCGTCGTCCAATCATTTGAAGCAATTTGAGCCATCAGATATCGTGAGCTCAGGAGGGAACGGGTTTGAACTTTGATATTCCTGAAGCGCGAAGTGTCGGAGAGCAGAAGCGAAGCTAGACCATTAGATCTAGAGGGGTACGTGTCAGCAGATCGCGAGCCCCAGAATATTTGTCGTGGGATTTTCAGTTTGAGAACTGAGATCACCGAACCCCAAAGGTCTGAAAACCCAAATTGAATCTGAGCCATTAGATCTAGAGGAGACGTGGTGAAGACCTGAGTACTCCGGGTAAAGTTCTGAAGTGATCTATAGTCGTCAAATTTAGGGGAGACGTGGTGTGAATCTGTGCACTCTGGGTAAAGACCCGAAGTAAACCTCAACCGTTGATTCGAGGAGTACACACGTCAGAGGACTATAGCCTCCGGATAAAATCCATTGGAGAAAGGGTGAAGTTTGAGATTTGAAATCTCTGGAGTCCGGAGACCCGGAGGAGACCTCGACCATTGATAGAGGAGAGGGTTGCAGGACCGTTGATTTGAGTTGAAGTGTCAAACACCCAAGGTAGAAGTTGAACCATTGATCATGAGGATATGTGTCCACAGATCGTCAAATCTGGGAGGTTGGAGTACGGAAGAAGGTGAGGTTTGAGATTTCAAAACCCCGAAGTCCAAAATTTCGAAGGGATCTGAACCATTGATTTCATAGAATAGATCTCAGTCGTCCGTTGGAAAAACCATCAATATCATTAGATCGACGATCATCTCACATTGGGCAGACAAGAGTAGCGCGGACTTTAAAAAGTCAAGGGAAGGTCGCAATCCATACAATGGTCTTGCCAAGGAGACACGTGGAGGCTCGAGGATAATTGCGGGCCCAAAGGTAGTTTGAATTCAAACCACTTGTAACCGCACCCGCAATCGCATAGTCATCACCCAAGATCACATCGGAGGAGGGGCCGAGAGAAAAGGCGCTGATGCACGATACTCTGATATTTTTGCGGAGTGCGAAAGGGAAGGTCGCAGGTGTCATGAAGCCTATGTAGGGAGCCAAGGGGACCTATGGTTAACACAGAATGAGACCAGGGAGGTTTCAAAGGGTTACCCGACTCTAGAATCGAAGATCTTGACCAAGAGGTCACGCAAACCTTAGGAGAGAAGGGGGTTTGCACCAAGTGGTATCAGAGCAGAAGATTTTCTTGCAGACAACAGGAAAGGAAAAGGAGACAAAAAAAACTCAAAGTTGTACTATGTGTGTGATAAACAGTCAACACAATGCCACCAAGGAGACAAGTGGAACCACCTTTAGCCAATCGAGCTGTAGAAAGGGAGATGCGAGAACTTCGTACAAGATTAGAGGCGATGGAGGTAGCGCAGAGGAGAGCACCTGATGTTGGAGACATCAGTGATGCATAGAGCAAAGAAGTAGAATCCGAAGAATCTGCAACAGAGGATGTTGCTGAAGAATGCTTGCTGAGAGAGGTTGCTAGATTAGGAGGCAAAGCCAAGATAGAGGTCCCATTGTATGAAGGCAATTTAGATGTTGAAGAGCTACTGGATTGGATAAGATCCATGGATAAACATTTCGACTATGAAGAGGTCAATGAAGATAAAAAGGTGAAACGGGTTGTCACCAGGCTAAAAGGACATGTAGCGCTTTGGTGGGATGAACTACAGGCTTAGAGGAGAAGCAAAGGCAAACAAAAGATAAAGAACTAGGACAGAATGGTAGCCAAGATGAAGGCTAAGTTCATGCCCAAGGATTATCAAATCAATCTGTTCAGGAAGATGCAAAACCTGAGACAGAAGGGGATGATAGTTAAGTAGTACACCGAGGAGTTCTATAGGTTGAACATTAGAACTGGACAAAGGGAGAGAGATGAAGAAAAATTTTCCAGATATATAAATGGCCTGAGATATGAAATCTAGGATGAGCTCAGCATGATGTCAGTATAGACAGTGGAGGATGCTTATCAGTTTGCACTGAAGGCAGAGGAGAAGTTGGCTAGAAAAAAAAGCCAGTGAGGAAGAGGTAAAATCCCAACCCCAAACAAAAGCAAGGGAGTTACCCATGATAGAGCACATAAGCCTAAGGACGAAGTTGTAAAACCACACAATCACTCAGAAAGAGGAGGAAGTTCCTGAGGAAGACAAGGTGGTGGGAGAAGTTCTTCTAGAGGAAGAGGAAGAAAAGGAGGAGGAGAAGTAAGATGATATGCCTGTGGAAAGACAAGGCACATGTCTTAGGATTTCCCTGAGAAAAAGAAATAAGGAGGTGAAGCTCACATTTTAGAAGCACAAAGAGGGAATGTTGAAGCAAAAGGAGAAGAGGATGGAATATCCCTGATGTTGAGAAAGGTTCTCTTAAAACCAGAGGCAAAAGTTGAAAATCCATTGCAGAAGAACAGTCTCTTCAGGACAACTTGCAAGACTAAAGACAGAGTATGCAAGGTGATAATCGATAGTGGGAGCATTGATAACTTAGTATCCACAGAGATGGTGGAGAAATTGGAGCTGGAGACAATTTCCCATCCGAAGCCATACAAAGTCTCATGGTTGCAGAAAGGACACCAGGTAATGGTTATTAAACAATGCTTGGTTGAATTTAAGATAGGAGGATATAGAGATGAAATTCTATGTGATGTAATTCCCATGGATGCATGCCATATCTTGTTGGGAAGACCATGGAAATTTGATAGGAATGTCATTCATGATGGGAGGAAGAATACATACACCTTGGAGAAGAATGGTAGGACACACATGTTGCTACCAATAGAGGAGAATAAAGTGAAAGAGGAAGCCATCACAAGCATACTTCTCATGAGTGGGAATGAACTCCTGAAATAAGTCAAGAAAGAACAAGAGATGTAGTTCGTTGTGGTGAGGAAACCTAGAGTTATCCTTACAAGTACATCGATGGATGATTTGCCTGAAGAAGTTCAGGAATTGTTAGATAACTTTGTTGACATAGTGGTGGATGAGTTTCCTAATTCATTGCCACCCATCAGAAGTGTCATCCACCATATTGAATTGATACCAGGAGCAAGTCTGTCAAACAAAGAAACATACATATTGACACCTCAAGAGAATGAGGAAGTGAAGAACCAAGTCTAGGAATTGTTAGACAAGGGTCTGGTCAGAGAGAGCTTGATTCCATGTGTAGTACCAACAGTTTTGAGTCCAAAGAAGGATGGAGGATGGAGAATGTGTACATACTCAAGATCCATTAACAAGATCACCATCAGATGTAGATTTTCGTTGCCAAGAATGGATGATTTAATGGATTGTTTAAGTGGAGAAAATTTCTTCTCTAAGATAGATTTGAAAAATGGATATCACCAGATTAGAATGAGAGAAGATGATGAGTGGAAGACAACCTTTAAGACAAATGAAGGTTTGTATGAGTGGCTCGTTATGCCATTTGACTTAACAAATGCCTCGAGTACTTTTATGAGGTTGATGAATGAAATACTGAAAATTTTCATTAGCAAGTTTGTGGTTGTATATATGGATGATATACTTATCTTTAGCAGGACTAAGGAGGAGCATTCGAGACACCTGACACTAGTAATGAGGAGGCTACAACAGGAAAAGTCGTTGATAAATCTGAAGAAGTCCTCTTTTATGAAGACATAGTTACTCATCTACTTGGGTTTTCTGATCTCTTCAAATGAACTGAAGATGGATCCAGAGAAGGTGAAAGCAATCAAAGGATGGTCGTCACCAAAGAGTATGTTTGAGGTAAGGAGATTTCATGGATTAGCAAGTTTCTATAGGAAGTTCATCAGAGACTGCAACGAGATTTGTGCGACAATGATGGATACAGTGAAAAAGAAGCACAAGTATTTTAAATGGACAAAGGAGGCCGAGAGGAGCTTCAATATACTGAAGGAGAAAATAACAAAACGACCAATTATGGCCTTGCCAAATTTTGAAAAGACATTTAAGGTGAGATGTGATGCAAGTGGAGTTGCAATAGGAGCATTTTTTGTCAGGATAATAGACATATTGCCTATTTCAGTGAGAAGTTGAATGAGACCAAGAGGAAATACTCCACGTATGATAAGGAGTTTTATGCCATAATTCAATCCTTGAAGAAATGGAGGCATTACCTTGTCCCACATGAATTTGTCTTGTATAGCGATAATCAGGCTTTACAAATCATAACCAGACAAGAAAAATAGAAGCATGCAAAATGGGTCAAGTTTATGCAGAATTTTACTTTTGTCATAAAACATATTGTTGGGAATGCTAACAAAGTTTTTGATGCATTAAGCAGGAGATGTTTAATTCTACAGGAATTTCAGGTGAAGACCTTGGGGTTTGAACACCTTAACGACATGTATTGTGATGATACAAATTTCAGGGAAGCATATGAAGCATGTGCAAATCTTGTGCTAAGAGATAGAATCCAGTGGACAAAGTATATGATTCAAGAGGGATTGTTGTTCAAGGGAAATCAGTTGTGCATACCAAAATTCTCAATGAGGGATAACCTTTTGAAGGAAAATCATAGTGGAGGATTGGTTGGACATTTCAGCCATGATAAAACATTTGCACATTTGAGCAGTTAATACGACTGGCCAGGTATGAGAACATAAGTGATAAAGTTTTTGACTAGATGTAGAATCTTCCAACATGCAAAAGGAAAAAGACAGAACACTCGATTGAATCAACCATTGCCAATACCGAAGAGGCCTTGGGATGCAATAATCATGGATTTTGTGTTGGGACTTCCAAGAACGCAAAGAGGATTTGATTCCATATTTTTAGTTGTGGATAGATTTTCAAAGATGGAGCACTTTATCCCATGCCATAAGACTAGTGATGCAACACATGTTGCAAATCTATTTTTCAAGGAAGTTGTGAGAGTTCACAGCGTACCCATAAGCATTGTCTTGGACAGAGACACAAAATTTGTTGGTCATTTTTGGAGAACACTATGGAAGAAGTTGGGGACATATTTTTCCTTCAGCCCAGCGTATCACCCTCATACATATGGACAGAATGAGGTGGTAAACAGAAGTTTGGGAAACTTATTGAGAAGTTTGGTCACTAGGAACCATAATTAGTGGGATCAGATTCTGCCACAAGCAGAATTTGCATACAATGACTCACCAAAAAGGAGCACTAGAAAGATCCCATTCCAAATATTTTATGGAATGCAACCCAGGGGAGTATCTGAGTTGAGAGACTTGGAACAAAGTGAGATCAGGAGCGTTGGAGCAGAAGATTTTGTTGCAGAAATGCAGAAGCTCCATAGCTAGATCAGAGGACAGTTGCATAGTTCTAACCAGGAGTACAAGTGCAGAGCTTATCAACATTGCAAAGAACTTCAATTTGAAGTAGGAGATCAGGTTCTGGCACATCTCAGGAAAGAAATGTTCCCTAGGGGAACATATAACAAGTTAAATATGAAGAAGATAGGACCATGTAAGATCTTGAGGAAGTTTGATGCAAACGCCTATGAGATTGAGATGCCAGGTGATGTGGGCATATCGTCCATATTCAACGTTTCGGACATGTATCCTTACAAGAAAGATGACATAGAGGGATCAGAAGATAAAGAGAAGATTCAATGGGAGAAACAAATTCCCATAGCAGAAAAACCACAGATGGAGAATATCATTGATCAAAGGATTGGAAAAAAGACCAGGAGGAAGACCTATTTTGAATATCTGGTCAAGTGGAAGGGACACCCAATAGAAGATGCCAATTGCGAAAATGAAGCTGAGATCTAGAAGCATGGAAATTCAATGCAAGAGCTCATGGACATGAGTCCATGAATTTTTTTCAAGGGGAGTATGATGCAGGAGCATCGCTAGCAAGCACGCAGAGGGCCACTTAGCGCCTAGGAATCTTTTCGGAATCTCAACACTGGCGAGTATGGAAAATATTTTGAAGCACACCCGAACTCAACGACTGGAAATATTTTGTAGGCATGCTTGAACGATTGTAAGAGAAGTGGGAGTTTCCACTCCTTCTCTGGAAAGTGATTGATCTAAGATAGTCTTTAGGTTAGGTTTTGGAGTAGACAAGTAGTCAAGGGGAACCCTAAGAACCCTCTGAGATAAATAGAGGTTTTGTATTCCCAAATGAGGCTAGCTACAAGTTAGTAGGAGATTTCTAAGTTTTCAATTTTTGTTTTGATGATAGTTGTAGCCATTTTCACTTTTGAATATGACAGAGTAAAATTGACCCAATGCATGGTGTGTACATTGTTTTGCAATTCTCTGTTATTGTGTTCTCATGAATGAATGAATGAACTTTGTTATTAGTAGAGGGAACTGTGAATGTTAGGATAAGTTTCAATTGTTTCTCTTTTATCGAGTGGTGCAAGGTGTGCACACAGAAAGCAAGGAGTGCGTCGACAGGATATGTTTCGGTTCCGAAGCTCAAAAGAGATAACATGAAACTTTCCCTTTGAAAGGAGTGCAAAGAGACTGGTGCAAGGCATGCACAATCATTCGTAATAATTCAAAACCTTGCATAAATATATGGTGCAAGAAGTGCACAGATCCGAGATCCGACTAAGAGTCGAAGGGAATCTACTAGAAGTCGAAGAATCATAAAAGGAGAAGCCAGGAGGGCGAGAATAATTTCTTTTCAAAAATTCTTTAGAATCTGAGTTATCGAAATCCCTAAAACGCAAGGAGTGCATGTGAAGTCGAAGTCTTCACAAGACCAAGCTCAGGAGGAATAACACTTTTCATAAGTGTTAACGAGATCCAGGAGTTAGACTTGCAGGAGGGGTAGAGGTCGAAAACCTTTGGAGACCTAGAAAATTTTCTAAGTTAGAAAAGGTTAGAAGCTCAGGATGAGGAGTGACATTGGTCGTTGGATCACAGCATCGGGATCAACAACCTCCTGATTCAAGACAAGGTACGCAAGATTTAACGCTTCATATACATAGGAGAGAGAACCCACCAAGATTTGAGACTTGAAACTTTCGAAGTCCGGAGTCCCTGATTTTCGAAGTAAAATCTCCATCGTCCGATCATCTGAAGCAATCTAAGCCGTCATATATCGTGAGCTTAGGAGCGAGCAGGTTTGAACTTTGAGATTCCTGAAGCATGAAGTGTTGGAGAGTCGAATCAAAGCTTGAATGTTAGATCCAGAGGGGTACATATCAGCAGATCGCGAGCCCCAGGAGATTTGTCGTGGGATTTTTAGTTTGAGAACTGAGATCACCGAACCCCGAAGGTTCGAAGACCCGAAGTGAATCTGAACCATCAGATCTAGAGGAGACGTGGCGAAGATCTGAGTACTCCGGGTAAATTCCCGAAGTGATCTATAGCCGCCAGATTTAGGGGAGACGTGGTGTGAATCCGTGCACTCTGGGTAAAGACCCAAAGTAAACCTCAGTTTTTGATCTGAGGAGGACACACGTCAGAGGACTATAGCCTCTGGATAAAATCCATCGGAGAAAGGGTGAAGTTTGAGATTTGAAATCTCCAGAGTCTGGAGACTCGAAGGAGACCTCGACCATTGATCGAGGAGAGGGTCGCAGGACCGTTGATCTGAGTTGAAAGGTCAAACACCTAAGGTAGAAGTTGAACCATTGATCACGAGGATAGGTGTCCACAGATCGTCAACTCTGGGAGGTTGGAGTACGAAAGAAGGTGAGGTTTAAGATTTCAAAACCTCGAAGTTCGTAATCATGAAGGGATCTGAACCGTTGATTTCAGAGAATAGATCTCAGTCATCCGTTGGAAGCACCATCAAGATCGTTAGATCGACGGTCATCTTGCATTGTGGGGACAAGAGTGGTGCAGACTTTAAAAATTCAAGGGCGGGCCGCAATCCATACCGTGTTTTCGCCAGGGAGACACGTGGAGGCTTGAGAATAATTGTGGGCCCAAAGGTAGTTTGACTTCAAACCGCTTGTAATCGCGCCCACAATCGCGTGGTCATCGCCCAAGTTCACATCGGAGGAGGGGCCGAGAGAAAAGGCGCTAACACCTGATACTCTGAGATTTTCATGGAGTGTGAAAAGGAAGGTTGCGGGTGTCGCGAAGCCTACGCAGGGAGCCAAGGGGACCCGTGGTTAACACAGAACGAGACCAGGGAGGTTTAAGAGGGTCACTCGACTCCAGAATCGAAGATCCTGACCAGGAGGTCGCGTAGCCCTTAGGAGAGAAGGGGGTCTACACCATAGTATCAGTTAATAGGTAGATTTTTACGATAAATTTAGTTTAGTTTCTTTTACTTTCAATAGTTATATCTCTATTTTTGTCATGAATGAATGGACATATCCTCTTGGTTTATGGCCTTGCTATAATTTCATAGCCAATTTGTTATTTTATTTTGGTAGCTATACTTACCATGGGTTCATATATTAATTTTCTCAATAGTATAGTTTCTCCATCCTCCTATAGTAATTAGACTTGCTTACTTCTTTGTCCAACATTTTTTTTCCCTATTATTCATTTATAGTTTAATGTATTAAATGTGTTCCTATCTATTTGGTTGTCATTATTCACCCACATGCATCTCTTGTTTTGAACTAGTTATTTTGATGTTTGCATGAGAGGATATCCTTGATGGCCCAAAATGACTCACCTTGTGTTGTGAGATAGTTTCCCCATTATGTTAGGGCACAAATCAGTCCACACTTGTCTATGGGATTTCTCCGCTTTATGCACCATTGTATCTTGTATTGTTGTAGACTTTGTTTATATTTTCATTAATTGTTAATAATTTTCAGTTTCTCATATACATGGTACCTCTATACCATCATATTTATGGATAACAACTTCTATCATGGAGGAAATATGTAGTGACATATTGATTTTATCCTTAGTCCTCATGATACACAAATCCTTAGAAACTAACGATATTGTGTGGTGGTTGTAAGTAATTTCCATGTGCTTGATGCCCACTGCTCAAGGATGACATGAAGCCTCTCATCTACTATTATACCTTGAATGTTCTAGTTATCCTTCCTTATATTTCCCCAATTCTAGGGCTAGATGTATTGAATGTGGCCCTACCTGTAATTCCCTTTCATTCATGGCTTCAAAATTTATCACGACTATAATTTATCTTATTGTAAAAGAACACTATTTTGTAATAAAAACATTGGTATGAATATATGAAAGTTCTGCTAAATTTCATGTCAAAAATTTATATGATTTTTCCTTATATGGTTTTTCCTTTCTGATACAATTAAAAGAATGCAATATATATTTAAGTTATCATGTAACAATTTTTTAGTTATATCATGCAATTAAACATTTTCACCATAAATAAGAAAAAATACATCAACCACTAGTCCAAATACTCCAATTTAGTCCAATTACCCAAGTTGATTAGCCAGCTTAATTTCCAAAATTGAGAGTATTTAAGAATAATTATTTCATACCAACATATCAGAATACAACACATGCATGTACTTCTCTACAACATATCAGGATACAACACATGCATGTACTTCTCTACAATTTACGATTTAATAATTTATCTTAACAAATAGAACATGAAATTGAAAATGTTTCAGAGTAGCTATGTAAATCATTGATTTAATAATGAGCATCCTCCCAACTACTAATGTTGAGATCCTATAGTTTTAATCTAGTTCAAAACAATCATCATTATATACTTTTCCTTAGCTATGTAAATCATTGATTTAATAATGAGCATCCTCCCAACTACTAATGTTGAGATCCTATAGTTTTAATCTAGTTCAAAACAATCATCATTATATACTTTTCCTATTGACATGGTTACAACAATTGAACTACTAATGTTGAGATCCTATAGTTTTAATCTAGTTCAAAACAATCATCATTATATACTTTTCCTATTGACATGGTTTAGATTTATATTACAACAATTGAACTATTTTTCAACTTTGTTAAATGTCAAAACAATCATCATTATATACTTTTCCTATTGACAGGATTTAGATTTATATTACAACAATTGAACTACTTTGCAACTTTGTTAAAGTAGGGTTGTATTTCTTTGAAGCTAAAGATAATTGAAAGATTATTTTTTCCAATTATTAATGATTATGATTATTGACAAACACGTGCTCCACTTAAGACTCAATAGTTGAATTTCATGCTACAATAATCAAGTTATACTATATTTTTAATTACTAGCAATTTAGAAAATTATTACATTATTTTGGTTCTTATATTACATTGAATTTTTTGTTCTCCTTTTTCTTATAATGAATTAATTTAAGTATCAAATTCTTAAGTCCTCCTTTTAATGCATTGATTTCAATAATTTTTTGTATATTCTCTTTACAATGCATTAATTTAAACATTAATTTCTTAAATTCTTTCTTATGGTAAATTGATTTTACCTATGTTTTATATATTATCATATTTACAATATTTTTTTATAGTATTTTTCTTCCCATTATAGATTATACTTAATAAATCAAAGAACCAAATTCATGTAAAACATAAAAATAATGATGATGATAAAAAACTTTGGCATGGTGATTGACCATTGAAAATAACCTAACTCTGTATTAACTTTAAATTTATCAAATATTAATAAAATAAAAAAATTATATCTTAATAGATTTGATTCATTTTAACCCTTCTTAAATTTGGAATTAAAATAAATAAATTAAAACATAATTGAAATTTATGTTTTTATGCACTTATAACTTACATTTAATTAGAATCTTGCATAT
Source organism: Picea glauca (assembly GCA_000966675.3). Classification (NCBI taxonomy): domain Eukaryota; kingdom Viridiplantae; phylum Streptophyta; class Pinopsida; order Pinales; family Pinaceae; genus Picea; species Picea glauca. Next base: position 122,165 of record JZKD02S2234108.1, read on the forward strand.
TTATTGACTTCTAAAAACAATCAATACTATAATCCTTATAACTTAATCCATTTAAAATTGTATTCTCAAATCAAACCAACCAATCTAGATTTTGAAATTGAATTTATAATCCATTCAAACCAATCAATCTGGATATTAAAATTGATTTTGTTAGAGTACAATTTTTTTTTAAGTTTTAATTTCCTTATGTATTGCTCATAACAATGTCTGCTTATGTGAATTAAAAGGAAGAAATTTAAGTTAGTAAAGACGGTGTGTATGTGAACAATTAATTGTTTCATCTTCTTCCTTTACTTGAATGAATGGTTACATATTTACAAATAAATAAATTGAAATCAAATAAATTGAAATCATTCGAATCGAATAGAATAATAGAATTATATAAATATGTGTTCACTTTCATAACATGCACCTTTAAAATTTAAATGTGCCCAGCATTAAAACAAATTAAAGGCCCAACATAAAAACAAACTAAAACTCACTAATGCGCAATGTACATACATTTAATCAAGCATCATCTTGAATAGATGAATCCTTCTCAGGTATGGATGCATCCTCCTCAATCCCAATCTCCCGCACTTTCTTCTCCACATTGCCCTATAACACATTTCAAATTTGTACATTTGAAAATTAAATTTAAATGATTTTAACAAATTAATTTGTAACTTTAAATTTTGAAACATGTAATACCTGTAATGTGCCAACCTAAATATCATCAACCACAGAAGAGGATGGCATTTCCATGGTCGGTTGAGTCACGGTCTTACCCACCATACCCTAAGATTCAATAAATTATATAGTGTTTAAGACATTTTTCTTTTAAATTAATAATTTAAATGACATTACAATTTTCATATATAACTAAATTTGTTTTCAACATGCAATGATACCTGTGAACTCCCACCCTCTTCAAACTCTCCCAATGAGAATTGGGACAAGCCTACCTAAGCAGTGGGAGATGGAATAGGAATCTGTGTTTACATTAATACAAAAAAATAAAAAATCATGCATGTTGATTATTCAAGAAGTTCTGAAGTTTGGACAACTAAAGTGGATATTTTTAAGCACATACCCGATTCAACCCTTCCAAATTTAAGCTCGATGAATCAAGTCCCTTATTCATTGGAGATTCATTTAACAAATGACAAAAATGTAATGAATGATGATAACAACCCAATTATTTTTAAAGATACAATGATATGTATCTAGAACTACAAGAAAACTATCCTCAAATACATGAAAAATTTACTAACTGTAACACATACCAATCTAGTGTTTGGTTCATCATTTTGAATTAACTCCTTCAAACTATTACGACATCATTTTTCATACTCTCGTATATCCTCTATGGACATTGAATCTATCTCCTTATCTGATTTGTAAACAAAATTGACATGAGAATTGGCTTCAATTCTCTGACGGTTCAAACCAACATCAACACCATAAAAAATTGATTCTAAATTTTCTCTGATTGCATTCCTGGCCTCCTTTCCAACATTTGATGTAGCTCACATCTCTGAATACGAGGTAAAGGCCCCTGTTGAGCGAGATACCAAAGGTCGTGGAGGCCTTTCCAATGCTACATTTCGGTATGCCCCTTTTTCGATCATATGTTTGTCCTTTACCATCCCCATAATAATTGGACGGTAGGCTGGTATAATCATGGTGCATGCCCATGAAAAACTCTGTATAAAATATTCTAGCAAAGTAATGTGGAACCTCATCATTCCACGACAACTTCCCATACAGTGCCAAAAATCTATTATACAAGTGTCATGCTATGTTGGGGTGCTTAAAATATTGCACCTTCAACATCTTTCACCTTGGCCCCTCTTCGAAATTAAACATAGAAATTGCATCTTCTTTTGAAACTCTATTTTTGACTACTTCCCATTTATCGGGGCCCATCACCTCCGACTTTCATCTCCTCATCAAATCGATAAAATTATCAGTCATTGGCCCCATCTTTTAATATGCATCCATAAATTTCTGCAATGAATGAAAAACAATCTCCAAGCTTTTCGTACTCTCTCTAGGAAGATCCAAGCACCTCAGATCATTTTGCAACTTTCTTTTAACACCTGAGCATCGTTCGAGGGTCATCGCTTCAGTATACCCTTCCCAAGGAAGCTCATCACCAACATCTGAGGGATAGGTAGACGTAGGTGTGTAATCTTTTGCTTCTTGATAACGCCCCTTAAATCCACCTTCACCATCTTCACCAACATTGGAATATTCATCATAAGCACTCTCTCTTTCATTATCTTCTCTTGCAATAAACTCATCCTCTACACATACACATTTGAAACTAATTGAAACATTTAATAGAAACAAAAAACATAAAATTAAACACACACACACACACACACATATATAACATAAACATAAATACACAAAAACAAAATAAAATAAAAAAATTACCTAACATATTTTCTTATCGTGATGCATCCCATGCATTCTCCGGTGTTGGAGTATTAATGTGCAACCTATCTAAGAAAGTTGCATCCATAGCACTATTTTGAGCACATTCTTTGGATGATCTATTCACAGATTCATTTGATAATATCCTCCTTTGACTAGATTTCCTTTGGTCACTACTAGTTGCCCCTCCCAACTTTCCATGTCTTGTTGAGATAGGGGTCTCCGACGTCCTCGTAGTCTTAGTCAAAGAAGGGTTTCCTCTTACTCATCCATTGGATATCCTAGAGCATTTGCAATGCATTTTTGGAAACTCTTGTCTCGACATCTCGCCTTGATCTAGATATCCTTTGAAAATCCATGAATATGAAAGTTCATAAGTTATAGAAACATAAAATAGAAATATAATTTATAAAACAACTTGAAGGCATTTAAGCATTTATAACAACTTCAAAGCATCAAAGACATATAATAGACATATAATAGGTATAACTAATAGGTTTAACTAATTTACAAGTCCATTGCATCATGTTCAATAAGGGTCATACAATCAAGCTCTCTTTGATTACCATTGTTTAGTGGTTGATTCAATAAAGGTTAGTAATAGGTATAACTAATGGAGCTTGTACTTGATCAACCAATATGAATGGATTAGATACATGGAGAACATAGAAATATAGAGATAAGGTATATGTGCTTCCTAAACTGATCCTTATCATTACTAGTTAGGTCAGTGTTTCCAACTTTCATGAAACATGTTAAGCTTATCCTATGTATTTCACCTAATTAAGGTGTCATTACTATCCATATCCTTATGAGAAAAAGGTCACTAGTGTAATCTCAATGTGCTTTGTAGATCATATGTGGTTTCATTACTCCATATACATAATTATTGGAATACTTATATAGCTAAAAAGGATAAATACTATATGTATTTACCATATTAGTTAGGTTAGTATTGTTTCCATTATACTAATAATGGTATGATTTATGTAATAACAAGCTTCATTGAATACACATAATATGTAACAGATATGATTGTATTACATATAACACCAGCTTAAGAAAATATATGTGATTACTTATTATCATTGTTGGCCCTTTACCAAGTTTTGGAGATCCTTGGTCATGTTTGACCTACTTTGGGACTTCGACAGGCTGGTCGAAGGTGGAAAGCAAGTCAAAGCGGAGATCGTGGGATCTCGACCCCTTTTTAGGGCATTTTTTGGTTTTGGGCTTATGTAACGGGTATGGGATGTCGGCCCATGGGTTTACCCATGTTTTGTCCCTTTTGTAATGTATAAATAGATA
>JZKD02S2234108.1:205203-215851 GCA_000966675.3 Picea glauca
TCATTGACCTCTTCCTGCAGGTCCATTTACAGCACACATTCATACTTATGAGTTTTGCCATAGTCCTTGGCCAGTTTCAGTTATATTTACAATCTGGGGGAAACAGGGTGTTACACTAGCGCTTCAATCCCAGCAATAGATCCGGGAGCCAATCCTCTAAACCACTTCCTCACTTCACCATCCAGGCTCTGGATGAAGACTCTCATCCAGACATCTTCATTTTAAATGTTGAGGTTGTCTGCATAACTATAGAAAGCAGCCAGGTGCTCTTCAGCAGTTATGTCTCCTTCCCCAGTGAACTTGGGCATGTATTTCAAGTAATCCCCAGCGGGAAGAGGATTCATAGGATGGGGTAGGACTAAGGGAGCATATCTGGCAGCGACTATGGCGTCCATCCTATTCAGAGGGGGATTAGCACTAGCCATAGGGATATTAGGTGGAGGAGAGCTGGGAGGAGAAAGAGTTCGCGAAGGGATTGTTGAGAATGAGCCTCTAATGGGAGTGGGGAACAAGAGGAGATTTAAGGAGAAGGCTATCGAACTCAAGTCAGTGGGTGCTCCTCTTTGTACAGGAGTTGTTAAGCTAGGCGTAGGGAAATCTTTTGCGGTCCTGGGTCTACGCCAGGATACAGCTTCAGGGGAGAGGGGAGTGACAAAGTCTTGTCCCTCTGGTCCCGGACCAGGAGAGGAAAACTCAACAAGAACACTCCCAAAATTTAGGAAACGGGAAACTGCAGAGACAGGCCTGTCAAATAACTAGGGAGGGGAAAAAGGAGCTCCAACAGAAGGATATGGTGGATTACCTGGTTCAGTGGTGGACGCTTCTTCTTCAGAGGCCTTTCCTTTTCTGAGCGCCGCCTCTGGATCTGTTTCAGGCGTAGCTAGAGGCAGCTGTGGATGAGACCGCGTATGCCTGCCTCTGAAAGCCACAATTAACAGAGCAGGTTCTCCCCAGCGGAGTCGTCACAATGGAGTCGCCAGGTGCAAATTAGCAATCTTGAAAGGCTCCGATAATCCGATGCACCTTCGGATTCAGAGGCTCAATGTCGTTCTACCCAGGGAAAATCTTCAATTTCGTCCCCGGCAACGGCGCCAGAAATGTTAGCGTCGGAAGTCACCCCTGGATTGCTTGCAGGAGCAGAGCCCGACACCCATCGGTTTTTATGTCACGGTTTGATAAATGGGCGATCAAATGGGTAGAGACTCGAGGAGATATCACTCTAACTCGGGGACTGGATCTGGTACATAAAGAACAAAGGAGGTCTGGAATCCTAACTTCAGCCAGCAAGTTGATTAAAAGGTGAATAGGTGGAAGACTTGGTAAGAAAGGTGAACAAACGGCTTTGGGCAATAGGCTTACAGCAGCTTGCAGAGGAAAGACTCTGAATGCAAGATCCTCTTGGTTCAGGGTCTCAAGAAACTGAAAGGGGACTCGACTGGATCCTCCAATTCCAAGTCACTCAGCACTGGGAAAACCACTAGAACTGATTAGAAACAACGTAACTGCTACAGGTATCCAACCTACATCATCCTATAACAGTTACAACTCGACTGGATCCTCCAATTCCGAGTTGTTCTAACACAGTATAACAAAGATGTAAAAGAAACTGGCATTCATAAGGCAAGAAATCTCAAAAGTTCATACATAACCAGAAAATCAGTGCTTCATTAAAGCTTTACAACCGGGAGCTCTGCTCAACCATCGATACCTACAAAATGTGAGAAAACCCCCCTAAATACTTAGAGCAAAACCATAGAAGCCAATTCGAGACATCGCATTGAAGACATTACGTCTGCATGTTTACTGCGCCTACAGTCTCTTAGACAGTCGTGAACTTCAGTCAGACGCAATCACGCTCCAAAAGGACCTGTGAATGAATTGACAAGCTTATAGTCATTTTCTAGACTTTCCATTTATGGTGGAAACGATGTCCAACCACCATCAACTGCTGCAATAACTGTTTCATTAGGATTGGGAAAGGCCCCGGTCGACTCTGTACCTACAGGACATGGAGGCCTTCTCATTCTGCCATTTGGATATGTTTGGAGAAATCATGGTAAGACTAGCGGGTGGATGTGGAGGTTGACTGGAGGACTTGACACGAAGTGGTGAATGGACGGTGATCAGGCAGGAGTGGTTTGACATGCTCGGTGTGGAGACGGGGTGAGGAGAGGCCATACGGATGGATGTAGCGGAGGGAGAACGATAGGGCCAATGCCAGTGGAAGAATTCTTGGGCTTCGAAGTGTACGATCCAGGTGGAGGGAACACAGGGGCCGGGGAGAAAATGTGGTTGGCATGACACGGGGATAGGACGTGGCGGCGAGGGATAGGTAATGGAGGTATGTGATGAGGTTTCGGGGTTTCGGGGATTTGGGATTCACGAGTTTGAGATGCACGAACTCCTTGCCTCCGGGATCTCCGATATCCCGATGCCCGATGAAGCCTTCCGTGCTAGCCCGTTAACTAGACCCTGGTCCAAGTGACCACTACCACATGCCCTCGACCATACTCTCCATCGGGGTTTCGCGGTTTGCAATGTCAACGAGCACGCGTCCTCCGGACTTGCGATTCTTCGATCCCCGATGGCTCATGGTCGTTGACCTGTCAACGGTCCACCCCCCGTCGTGAAAGCCTGCCACCTGTCCTCCACGATTGACAGTTGTTCCCCACCGATCGGGAAATCGCGTATCGCGATTCTGCAATGCACAAAACTCTCGCTCACGGGATCTCCGATATCCCGATTCCCGATGAAGCCTTCCTGTGGAGATTTCGCCGCTTCTCATGTCCATGATCAGGCTTGCTTGCTTGACTCGGGCCCCAAACAGATTTCTTCTGCGTGCTGCGCTTGGGCATTTATCGGGCAGTCCTGCAGACCTTTGTTCCCGATACCACAATTGTTGCTAACATATGGTTTTCTAATTATGATTAAGGAATTAGGGTTGTTGACTAATCCAGGTCAATAGATAAGAGGTTTTGGATGCCGCATGATCCTATATATATTGTATTGTAAACAATGAAGAATATGATGAATTAAATATTACAGGTGCGACTCTAAACAAGTTTTTGGTTTTTCCAGTTTGGGTTTCCGGGGTAAAATCTATGTGTAATGTGTGTGTGTGTGTGTGCGTCGTTGTATCTTTTTTGTTTTTATTAAGAATTTGTTTGTAGTAATTAAGTGTACAAGATTAAAATATACAACAATATTGGGAGTAAAAATAGGGTAAGATGCTCTTTTGTATATAAACCCTTAAGTAAAATCCACAAAGAAAGAGAAAGATGTGTATCCAAACCCCACAAAACAAAAATAGTACACCAATGAAGCTATAAGCATGTTTAGGAAGATGGTTGAGGAAGAAGAAGACATTGAATCAAATCAGGTTAGAAAAAAGGATAGAAAATAATGCTACCAACAAAGATCTTTTGGAGATGTCAAATGAAGAAAAAGATGCCGCAAGGTTGATAGAATAATTGAACATATCAAAGAAATGCAACTATAAAGATGCAAGTAAAAAAAAATCTTTGTCAACTAAAACAAGATGATAATAATTTTGATTAGTATGATCCTCAAATTAAATTGGAGATAGATGGATTATATGTCCCCAAAGTCATGGTCAACTTTGGGTTGCAAGTGAATATCCTACCCAAAGAAACTTGGATCAGTATGGGTAGACCTCACTTTGTGAAGTCCACTTTTCTTTTAAGTTATTTGATTAAATATTTGAAGACCTTATTCGGTCACAAAGGGAGAAAAAACAATTATTATGGGAATATCAACCATGGTTGACTTTGAGTTCATCGATCTAGTCAAAGTAATTACAACTTATGGAAGTCTAGTGGGAAGACCTTAGGGAAGGAAAATGAAAGCAACAATATCTCTAGAAAAGAATATGATAAAACTTAAAGGTAATGGATAAAGAATTAACATCCCTTTAGACCCCAAGGAAGGAAAGCCTTGGTCAAAACCATGGGAAGAACAATCTAACAAAAGGAATTTGTACCAAGCCCTACAAAGAGATGAAGAATATATATAACCTAGTGTTAAGGGAGAACTACATCTAGGATCCCTCATGTTTATGGGTCAAAATTTGGACACTRAGCTCTAGGAATGGAAAATGGAAAACTATGAGTCTATAGMAAGACAATGTYGAAGTACTGAGGTTATCCCCAAGATAGTATCAAGACTTTATTTTCAATAAGGGAAAKATCACTTGTCTTTGAGAGGAAKATTAGGCAATATTCTAGTCTAATCCTCATAGAGTTGGAATCAAGTTTCTTCCCACCTTGGGAATCAAGGAGAGGGAATCACTTGCAATACATGTTGAAGAAGTATCTAATAATTTAGGAGACTGAGGTCAACTACAGAGATTAATAGAATCCTTGATAGGTCACACTGTTCATTAGTGGAGCACCTGTGCTCATTGAATACAAACTTGGACCATAGCTTTGACCTACTTTGTAAAAATATTTGGAGGAAAAAAGTTGACAATAGTAGTATAAATAACAAATTTCAAACTTCGCTAATCAACTAAAAAACACACTATTGAATGCAAAAAGGATTGGAAATAGTTGGATAACATGATGAGAGAGTGTGGCCACCACATGTTCCTAATACATTGGAAGACATATCATACAAATGATAAAAGGTGGAAGAGGAAAATGGAGAGACAGGAGTTGGCACATTGAAAGAATTTTTTATGAAAAACTTATCTTTTTCTCTAGATGGTGACAATTAAGAAAAATTGGGAGCCATTGAGCTGATGAAAACACCATTACATCATATTAGCCTCATTTTATTGTTTCTTTTCATTCTCCCTCTCTTTTGGGTCAGTTGAGTAAGAGCCCTTATACAATTTATGGCATATATTGCACTCCCATTCCCACAAACCACCACTAGGAATTTGTGTAATCTTTTTAACATGCCTCCAAATAGGATAGAACTCATTCCTTTTGTTGGACTTAGGAGTTGGAGAAAAATAAGTAGTGTGGTTGGAAGCCATTGTTGTTGCAAAAATAATAAAATGATAGACATGCAATTATTAATATGGATAATGGAAGAATAAACCCTAAGAAACAAATCAAATAACTACCAATTAAGATTTCTTCTCACCTAAGCACATGGGAAATGGAGTTGAATCTACCTAGAACAAAACAAAATGCTTGTTGTAAAAGAAGAGAAGAGGAAAAAAATTTCAATTCGATGGCTGATAACCCTACCTCTGTCAAGTTGGAAGGATCGACCAAGTGCAAAAGAGGAAGCAACTACTATGATTCTAGAGGCTATAGATCTAGTGGAGATATGGGTCAATGAGATGCTACCATATTTGGGTCAGGGTTGGAATGTTGACCATATGTAGAAGTAGAATCATCCACAATTGTTCCTATTCTAGAAGAAATTGTTCATAGCCTAGAGGCTAACTTGGAATCCCTACAACTATTGAACAACCTTGAATACATGGAGGTTCATGATTTGGGGCCTATGATAACCAAAATATCAAAATCAAGAAGAAAAAGTATCAACATAAATGAAGGCCTCTGACGATGGTGGCACATTGAATCTTGTTTAACCTCAAATTGGATTCAATTAGACAATATGTTCAAGTTACTGATATAATATAGATATAGATAGGTCATATGATGACAGATTGTTAGATATTGTCCCCAAGGAAGGTGAGAATGACATACTAAAGTGGGTCCTAGTTGATGGCATGGATATAAAAGTTAACATTAACAAAGGGGAAAATAAAACCCTAACTGAAACGCAGTTTCAAGAAGATGAAGAGAAGATATAAAATAATATGTGAAATATATTCAAAAGGTTGGTTGTTGTTGGCAGTCAAGAGTTTTTGTAGTAGTGGAGAGTTTGCAAGAAGCAAGATTTTCCTTTCCAATATTTTGTGAATTAGCCTCCTTAACTCTCTTCCTCATCTTTCTTTCTTCTTGATTCTTTCCATCGGGTTTTCCATGTATGTTGGCAACATGAAGATATGAGTCTGATCAACTCTTTCTCTAGATTCTTCCATTCATTTCTCATGATATTTCAAGTCCGGAGGAGCAAAATCCCTACTTGTAAAAAGGCAAATGCATTTAATTCAGTTTATCTATTTGTCATTGATATCTTGTTGAGGTTGTTTCAGACATTGTTAAGCTTATTACATTTGGGATTATTATTAATTTTTCCCACAAAGAACTATTTGGGGCATTACATTAGTGATTTCTTATACTTTGAGTTTAAAACACGATATTTCAAATGTGTATCTATCAAAATCACTTTAAGTGTATTTTAAATGTGATGATCACTTTAAGTTCTTTGATGACATTTCCATTCTACTTTTGTTTCATCTTGAAAATTCATAGTTGATGATGGGTTCACATTATTTTTAAAGAAAGGAAGAATATTTGTTGAAAGAAGACTCCAAACCCTCTAAATACAAATCTTCGCATAGATATTTATTTCTTCTTCTTAAATGAGATGATGTGCTTGACAAGTATATATGGATATAAGAGTTTGTACATTTGTATATAATATTTTGTACATATGTATATAGGATTTTTATTGGAAATTTTGTTAAGGTTTACTATTGCATGCATCTTATTTTAGAAGAAAAAACTTCCTTATATCAAGAAAGAGGAGTACCAGCTCTATAAAAATGCAAGAGGATTTATCCTCGTGATATTATCTTAAAGACCTTAAAACATTCTTTTAGATCAACATTTTTGGTGACTCCATTAGGGACAAACAAAAGGTTGGTTTCACAAACCATAAATTGGAATGATTCATTTTCAAGAAATCTTATACTTTTTAGGATCAGATATTATTTAAAAAAAAAACTAGAAAATCTCTGGTTCAAGCCTTGGAAACAAATTTGGTATATTTATGGTTGAATGGTTTAAGATAAACTGGTTTCTTGAAAACCTCGTTCAAGCAACATCAAATGGCCTTGAATATATGTTATTGAAGTTTCAACCACAATTCAATAATGTCAACTTTTGCAAAACCAAAGAGCCATCCAAGATTCAAGAGGTTGAGCTCCCTGGCGACTCCATTATTAAGACTCTAGATTTTGAAGAAAGATTCCCTGGCAACTCCACTAACAAGATTTTAGAATTTCAAAAGATCTATATGATGACTCAATCGAAGATTTTCTTTCATGTTGTGATGATATTTTTCTTCCCCTCCAAGCCCAACAAAAGTTATTCAAGTTACAATAAAGGGAGAAGGTAACCAAAGAAAGAAATGATCGCATAGAGGTCCCCTCAATTTGCAAGGAGAAGTTCATCCCTTGCCAAATATTTCCATGGAGAAGTTTGCAATGTTCTTTAGAAATATTTCAGAGGATGTAGAAAAGCATTTGGTTAAGTTTGATAGCTCTTGTGATATTTATAATGCGACTGAAGATGATGTTGCATGTCAATTGTTCATCTTAACTTTAAAGGGAAATGCTAGTGAATGGTTTTATTCACTGTTTCCCAAAACCATTACTAGTTGGGACATATTGTAAAATTTATTGTTTGATAAATATTTCCCAAGGAAAGATCCATATTCTTTTTTCTTGAAGTTAGTTGAAATCCAGATGAATGAGGAAGAGACAATCAAATATTTCACTTTCAGATTTATGAAAGTCCTTCATGAGATTCCTCAGGAAATGTTTCCAAAAGACCCCATCATTTTTAGCTGCTATGAAAATGCTTTGCCTGTAAATCTGATATTTTTATTGAAGCAAGAAGGAAAGTGCAGCTGGAAAGAGTTAATGCAACAAACTCAAGTCATTGAAATAAGCATTCATGAAACAGGTACTAATCTCTTAAACTTCCCAAAAATGTTCCAAGACAATGAAGGAAAGGATTTAGAAGAAAAATCTGATGAAATATGTGAAATTTTCTTTACATCGGATTTTGTTCCTGAAACTGAAAGTGACAACCCTAATGTCTCAATTCAAGAAGAATATTATTAGCCACATTCTCCATGGGAGCTAAATTTTGACCTCTCATATGCTCAATTTCAAAGTAACGATCACAATGAATTTAAGGACAGATTTGAAGAACCTCCACAAGATGTACATGCAGATTTCAGTCAACATGGTAATAGTGAAAAAGTTTCGATGGGTTCTCAAATGACATAACGAGTTTATACAAAGCCAAAAGAGGAATGTCTACATTAAATGAACAAAAGTGATAATAAAATTTATCACTTTACATTAAACCTTCAAGCTATCGATTTCTCATCTAGAGAAGATTTTAATGAGGAAGATATATTCCAAGCATCAAAAGAAGAACAAAAGGTTCCATGGTTGGTATATTTTATTTATGAAGATAATGAAATTGTTGTTGAAAAACAAAAGACATCCCTACAATTCTCCACAAATGTTCAACACCAATTTATTTTTGCAACCTCACCATGGCAACATGGTCATTGTATGATGTAAGAATATCTCCAAAACATGACCAATGAAACAGTACTCTCAATAAGGTATGGGATTAATCAGATTAATTGGTTATGTACATGGTTACATTGAAAGTATACTTACACTTGAAAGTAGCCCTTCTCTCCAAGTAGCTTAGGATATGTAGATTTTGTTTTCTCATGTATATAATTTTGTCTTTCAGTCAAGTTTCTTAATAAGTATTTGTTGGATCGATATAATGGTTTGGGGATGACTCCATATCCCAATGGGTAAGGCAGTCAGTCTTATTTTGGTGTTCTCAACAACCCACAGAGAGTCATTGTCCTGCAATTGGAGTCAGATGTTGATGTGTTTTCCTGATACCCGTCAACTAGGGGATTGGAGTGAATATTTGAAATTATGTATTTTTAAAATGGAGACTAAAAAAAAAAATTGAATTTAGAAAATACCAAATAACCCTCACCTCTTGATCAAGAAGACCCAACAAGTTTTAAATTTAGTCCAGTATTGTTATTCTTCAACAAGAAAGGCCAATAGGGATGGTTTCTCTTTGAAACAAAAAGAGGAGAAAAGAAAAAGATACTAAAATAAATAAATAACTTATGTCAATGTTCTCACTTAATATCCCAAAGTCTCGGATTCATCTAGCATTTTACGGAATCTAAAACAGAGGCCATATGCCCAAGATATGCCAATTTCCTCACTCCTCTCTATACTACTTCTCCATACTTAGTCATTTTTATCATTTTCCTTACCCTCTCTGTGCTCCATAATTAGTATCATTCTCCTTAATCCATACTTTCTCATTTTACTTCCTCATTTTCCTTCTCTCCATACTTAGTCATTTTTCACTACTCTCCATATTCATTTACACTACTCTTCATACTCCTATACTTAGTCATTTTCATGAATGTGGATGTGGGAGCCCTTCCTTCATCTTCACCTTCTACTTCTAACCTCGCAACCCGCATTTCCACAATATTCAATTTGCACTTCTCACTTCCTCATTACCCAAATTGCACCCTCACGACTTAGTCATTTTACTAAGTTTTACACTTAGTTTTTACTTAGTCTTATACCTAGTTTATTTTTTACTTTTGAATGTGGATACGGGAGTCCAAACTAAGTATCAACACTTAGTCATTTTTACTAAGTTTTACCGACCCACATTACCCTACTTCTGCATTTCCCTATTTCTAGGTATTTATATTTTCCAATTTTAATATTTCATGAAATTATTCATTATATTCCTAAATGTTATCCCTTTCCCCTCCTTTGGCATGTTGGGACACGTGACAGTGACGTGGACCTATCCCTAGGTGACATGTGGCAATGAGCTAGACCTATCCCTAGGTGACACATGGTAGTGAGGTGGACCTACCCTCAGGTGACACTTGGATGATATTTATTGGATACACGGATAATTGGGAAAGTAATGTGGTAGTGACATGGACCTATCCCTAGGTGACACGTGGCAGTGAGGTGGACCTATCCTTGGGTGACACATGGAAATGAGGTGGACCTACCCTCAGGTGACTCTTGGATGATATTTATTGGACACATAAATGACTAGGCAAGTGATTTGGCATGATGATTGGGCGATGAGGTGGCAATCAAAATCTATACTATGCACAAGCTATGCAAGGTTCCATGGTTCTCTCTATTTCACACACAAATACTATGGGAATGCACTTTTCTTATAAACAAGATATCAGAATTGTTGGGAAGAGAGTGATGACCTTAAATGAGGGTTTAAAGCCTAGGAAACCCTAGAAAACATGCACTAGCCTTAAAGGAGGGTTTAAACCCTAGAAAAAATGTGCTAGCCTTGAAGGAGGGTTTAAACCCTAAGAAAAGCCTTATGAAACCCTAGAAGATGTCCTAGCCTTGGAGAAGGGTTAAAACCCTAGGAAAAAACTAGGCAACCCTAAAAAAAGTGATGATCCAAAAACCTTAGTTCCATAGTCGCAAAAATCCTTGAGCAATTACACTAGCGAAAAATGTTTAGATCAATTGTTGAAGCAAACCCTTAAAGGAAGGTTTAAACCCTATAAAACCCTGAAAAGAGATGATCAAAAAACCCTAGTACCACAACACCTGGGCAATGCCACTAGCCAAAAATCTTTGGATCAACTATTGAATTGAGTAAGTGAGGTTCACACCCACTCTTATACCATGTTGAGCTTTAAAAGAGATAGAGAGAATCAAATGGATCTAACACAAACCCTAACTATGGAATAAAGA
>JZKD02S2234108.1:233925-252145 GCA_000966675.3 Picea glauca
TCACATCATCTAGTGATGTACGTTCCTCAATTGCTTGGTGTTCACATAATTGATATGTAATTTTCTCACTCCTTTGTTACAAGTTCATTCTATCTCTATTCATAAGCTTTGATAATGATTTTTCATCCTCTATAGTCATTTATTATATATTTCGATCAATTTCTTTATCTCTAAGGGTATTGAGTCTCATGGGTTTCTATAAAAAATTGTGCTCTAGCCTACAAAAGGGTCCGTCGATTCCTTCTTGTGTAGTTTTTCAAATAATTTTCCAGATTTCTTTTCTATAAATGCTTATCTCCTTCTCACTCGACCTCAATGCATGCATACATATACTATACAATGTGTGCCCCATATTAGTACTATTGATCGACGACAACATAACCAATGTTGTAATATGGGGGATTATAGTGTAATCTAGTTTCTAGTAGTGCAACAATAAACCATATTGTACATTCTATATCTTATGAAAGCGCGTGCACACACACACAAAAAAAAACCCAACAATAAGTAGTCTTTATTGTTCCTTGATAATACCCTCTTATAATTACATTGCCATTTACTGTGCATGTATTTATACTATTTTCACATGAAGTAGTTATAACTGTTGTAACTACCTTAACGAATCGATCGACTCAATTATTTAATCTACTCATATAATTCAACTCTAATCCACACATTATCCTAATCTCAACTAAGCTTGTGCAACAAATGGTGCTCCATCCTCACCCTAATCTTACATATGGTAAACAAATTCCGTTCACTCACTCTATAAACTTGAAGTATATAACAAGTAACAAATTCACATCTCAAAGTTTTTAAATTAAATTTAATCATGTTTGTTAAGATTCTGTATCAAGTCGAGTTAAATTTAATCATGTTTGTTAAGATTCCCTATCAAGTCAAGTTATGAAATGAAACTTTGAACATTATGAGACACCATGAATATGAATTTTAGTTATGAAATGAGATATTGCTAATTAATAAAAATCATTATGAATATGAATTATTTTGAAATAAGTAGAGACAAGAAAAATTGTAATTTTTGGTTGATATAAAAATGTTAATACGATTGATTAATGGTAAAGATGGTTCCATGTTCAAAATTAGGAAATACAAAGTTAAAAAAAAAACTCCATATCCTAATAATATAAACCGTCAATGCAATCATTTAATTGAATAGAATTCATACTTTTGTAGGGTCCTTGATGCTGTAATCTAATTTTTTTAAGTTTTTATTTAAAAAAAAAATCTCTTCCAACTTGTTTTTGGATTCTGTAGTCCCAATAAAAAGTAAAAAAGTAGAAAGCTTAGACAAAGCTATTTTTGAGTGGTTATTTAAAGGTTAAAATAGTGTGGGATAAGGGGTTATCATATTGTGTTTTAGTGGTTCTCAATAATGCTAAAATAGTGTGGAATAAGGGATCAATATATAATTTTTATTTTGATGATATTTTCTCAAAATTTGATTGGAATTTTTAGTTTGATACAAAATTGTGGTTTTAATATTTGCAAATTATCATTTGAATTAATAGGAAGCTCTAAATCTACCAAATACTCAAAATTACAATTTAAGCAAATATTTGAATAAGTTGTCTGCTGAAATATACTATGGGTTTTTCAGCAGGTTGAATCCATTTATGCATTCAAAAAGACAATTTAAACAACAGAAAATAGAGATTTTATCCAAATTTACATCGATTTGGCCAATTCCTGCCAAAAATCTCAAAAGGTAGAAAGTTTAACCAACCCCATATACTATCTTCCATAAACTCCACCAAAAGAATTGAGTTGCTGGATAAAAAGTCAAAAAATAGAAAATCTTTATTTAATGGTTTTGAGATCTCAAAATCTGATTGAAATTTTTAATTTAATACAAAATTATGATTTTAATATTTGCAAAATATCATTTTTAACTAAATAATAAACTTTAAATCTACCAAATATTCAAAATTACAATTTAATCAATATAATATAATATAACGTACCATTTTAACCATTCTTAATGCACCAAATTCCAGCAAATATGAGACGATTTGAATGCCCCGTATCACCTGCCTGCTGAAATAAACTATCTTCCATAAGCTCCACCACCGACAATACAATAAACTATGTTCTATAAACTCCACCACTGACGTTACCCAAAATAAACTATCTTCCATAAGCTCCACCACCGACATTATCCAACCGACATGGTTTCGATATAATTTCACCACCGACATTCAAGTTAAAAAGGCTGTCGATATAATTTCACCACCGACATTTCACTGTTGCATTCAAGTTAAAAAGGCTGTCCTCCTGATATTTACAAAATGTTGTAAAGCGACATTAGAACACCACTTTGCAACGTTTTTATAATTTGGCTTATGATATTTCTCTTTAAGGGTTATTTCAATGATTCAAGACAAGGCCATGGTTTCACAACTATATTTTGGTTTTGGGTTAAAAGCAACATTTTTTTCAAAGTATAAAATCTCATTTCTTATTTTTAATTTTTTTTGAAAAAATCTTAAAATACCATTTTATAATACCGTTATAAATTTGTTATTTTAGCAATGTTTAAATATTGCATTTTTTACTACATAGATATTGTAATATTGACACATTTTGATTGTATTGGTAAAACTATCATTTTAATGACATTTGACAATAACTAAGCATACATATTAACAAGTGAAAATGTAAATGTTTTTTTTTTTTTTTTTTAAATAATACATAAGATAATAAATATTTGAATACATCTTGTTTGAAATCTTTGAATAGTTTCTATCACTTTATAATATTCTCTCCTCTTATGTATTATCCTACATTAGTTATAAAGCAACATGAATTAATGATCAAATGCTTTATATTTACATGTATTTAAACACACTTTAAACACATCTTGTATTTAAACACACTTTAATAATTATTGGGTTTAATAAACCTCTTCCCTTTTGAGATGTTATGATTGTCCCTTTTGAGATGTTATGATTTTCCCACTGTTAGTTTATAAGCTACTCTTTACATTTGATGAAACCCATTAGTCAACATTTCCCTTTCCTTTTTCGTGAGTATATACTTTGATATTAGTGATTAAATTAAACCCTAATGATTGTGAAGACATTTTTTATGACTATTTCATGCTTTGATAGACCCCATATCAAGAATTATAACCAACACTAAAGGGGTCGCATCTCGGTAGTCCTAAAGAAACATTTATTTGGTAGGAATGGTGTCTTAGTTTTATGGGTGAGGTCTCATGCACAACAAGAACTTGAGGGAGTTGATAAATGTTAAGAGGATGAATGATTAATGTATTAGATGATGGTAGTAGCATGTTTTGTGATTTGTAGTTATGGATATGCTTCATATATGTCTTCATGTTTGCATGGAACTGCTCATAAAAATAGTAGTTTGTTCTTCATTTAACATATTCATAAGATGTTTGGCTAAGCACTTAGATAAATAACTCAATCATATTGTTATGTTAACAATTTAAAATATATTTCCCTCGTTAACAAAATAAATTAAATCCATCCATTCTTATGATGGATAAAATCATTTTTATGACTATATATATATATATATATATATATATATATATATATATAAAAGACATCCATTACTAAATTTTTGCTACATAGATTATGATAGCACACAAACAAGTAATACCTAAAAGAGATCATAGTCAATTCATATAAAACTCAACTCATGGTGTATAATGTCATGGAGATTTAAACATATATGAAAGTGTTGTGTGACTACACTAAATAAGTTTCAATTATTTTTAGTCTATTCATAAGAAACCACTTTTTTCATTTGAAGTTAAGTGAGGACTATATTATACTTTTAAGAAAATGGTTAGGATATAAAAGTTAGCTTCATGCTATATGTTGAATAAATAACATTTATGAAACCTTGTAAAGAAGAAGGAACATCTTCCATTCATAAATAATGAGACAAAGAAGAACCATGATAACTAATAAGGAAATGGAAAATTGGGAAATTTATAAGGAACAATTTCAATGAGATCCTTCTAGTAAATTCAGACCTGGAATTGGTTAAATTTGAAGTTACAATGAAGCCATGACAGATGGAGCGAATTTTGTAATTAAAATTCTCAATTCGTGAAATAAGCGTGGGAAAAATCCGTTCCAGAAATGTCCACCGCATCGATTTGTTGTTGCAGAGGTTGATTTGGTGTTATCGGGGTGAAATTGAACAAATTTCATAGTTGCAAAATGTCTATGGAAAATTGGGGAAAAGTTAAGCAAACGCCCCAATTTCTGCAACAGAGTTCACGAGGAATTGATGCACATAAAAATGAATGTGCACAGGTGGGTGTTGAGAAAAAGATATGAATTAATCTTACTCAAGCATTTTCAGACTTTACTTGGCTAAAGCAAAGTAGACGGGAATATCACCCTATGTTTATATCCAACAAAAATAACATCCTAACTCATAAGTATTAATTACGAGTGCTTAGTTTTATGAACAAAAAGCTTGCTGGAAATTCATTTTTTATGTAATTTTCTGAATATAAGAGTTGATGAAATAAATTTAAGAACATAAATAAAGGCACCAAGATGATAATCAAGATAGATGAGACATAAAACAATCCTTTATTTCATTCCAATTCACCAAAGAGTCATTTTCTTTACAAAATATCATACAGAAATCTTGGACCAAAGTCAAACTTAGACATCCCCGATGGAACATACAAAAGGACCTTTGACAGAAAACCAAAAATGAACTCTAAAAGCTGGATCAACTGCCACAGATTGCTTCCCACTCAACTCTGCACAATAGCCTTGATCAGTCATGAAAATTAATTCACAAACAAACAATTCTACACAGACTATCAAAGATAGATCAACACCTCTGAAGAACAAGTGTCTGAATGATTTGATTGAGCCCTGAATATTGTTGTCTAAAATAAGACCCTGCTATCATAAAAGAGAATTAGGCTGTGTTGAATATATGAATGAATGAAAACTGAACTATCTCAACATAAACTCAAAGAGCAAACCTTAGCATGCTTCTGCTTCTATCATCCCTTGTTCTTCCCTTTCTTCTTGCTTTTAACAAATTAGAATTGGTTGAGGTAGTTGAACCAACTCATTAGTTAAGTTAATTAAAAGACTCAACTAACTTTAGTTAGGGGGAAAAGTCATAATTATAATTAAGGGTCATAATTAAATAATAACTAGTAGGTGGGACCCATTGTAACTCCCTTTGGTTTATAATAATCATAACAATCATAACATAACCATTAGTTAGGCAAAAGACACCTCCTCGCGCTTCCCATCAACATATTTACTTTTGGCAATTAAAACTCATGAAATCCGGAATTATTTCAAAATAATACTCATATATCCAAAATAAACATGTTGTCCAAAGCTCCCCAAAGTCAATTGTCATAGAACAATAGATATAATTAAAAAAATTAGAAACCATATTTTCCAGTCTGTGATGCAACCCTTCCTTGATTGATGTTGTCACCTCTTGATTATCCTGAATTTCCCTTTGGTTGTGCAGAGCCTTTAGGCCTAATTTCATTGATCATGTGTGAACAACCGTCCCTCAAATGCATCCAGGAAGACATAGATTTGTCAGATCCATTGGAGGGTGAGGAAGGGGCAGCGATGGATTTTCCTTTATCAAGTGCATGGTGTGCCTCAGTTTTCAATCTCTTGCTAGCACGGGAGGATTGCACTAACAAGCGGTCAAGGGCATCTTGGGCAATGAGGTTAATAGGCGGAGGAGCAGACAAAGACAAGTTGGGCCAGCCATGATGTTGGGAGACTGCCAGGTGGACAATCTCCTGCCATTCATCATTTTCAGGGACCTTGGGTCTTAATGAGAAATGAAGAGGTACAGGGATACCGGGTTCTTGCGAGGCTTGGAAGAGAGGCCTTTTAAGCCTAGGTTGGACTATTCCCTGCCCAATCCAATTAAAGAATCCAACATGAAACAATTGGCCAAGATCTTCTAAATCAACGTCAAAATGTTTGGAGAACTTGGGCCTTCTTGGGCCTCGGTTCTAGTTACTTCTACCTCTATTTCTTCAACCATGGCTACCTCGACTGAAAAAACTCATCCTGCATGCGTGATCGATTAGAAAATAGTCTTTTAAATAACCATACATGATAACTCTTAAAAATATGAAATAGATTTGGCTCAGAAAAGTATCAAACTCATGCAATCCAATCCATACAAATTGTTTTATTGTTAATCAACAAGTAGGGGGGCGAAAAAGGGTTTTGGGACATGTGAGGGGTTTGTATTGAGAAAAAATATGATATAATGAAAGGGGAGAAGACATGGTCACTGCTCGATGACAACAAAAATCAACTGTAAAGCAAACCAATAAGACCTCACTGCAATCCACACAAGACACTGCCACCTTCATCCATTTTAACACAAAAATTATCTTGATCGTAATCAATCTCAGAACAGGGAGTGAAAAAATGAATATGGGAGGTGAAAGGGTTTGAAATTAGCGGAAAGTGAAATAATGGAAGGGGAGGAGAACAATTATTGTTCATGAAATTAATCAAGTGATCCATAAAACATTTTGCAGTAAGAATAGATGCACCAACCAACAATCATCGTGACCAAATAACAATTATTGTGTACTTAACTAGTTCACTGTCCAATAATCAAATATCCAACACAGTGCCATCACAAGACATTATGTATTCCACACAATTTGTAAGAGGTTATGTTCCCTTCATACACACACTCTGCATTTTATAACAATTTACGAACATTACCCATTTCCAATCTGTAACTATCAAAATCAACAACTGCCCATGTATTTCTTCAATCCACCCTAATACTCAAAAATCATGTTTTCAAATTAACAATGAAGTCACTTTCACTGCAATCGGGTCCATCAAAATGCCATGATATTTGTTAACATATATATAGGCAGGAACCAAAGAACCAAGATCAAACTGCAACCTGAATTGATATTCAAACATACAACCAACAACCATCATTTAGACACAAGCTATGCACAGGGTAACTCGCCTAGGCAATGCAATTCTACCACTGTAAAAAATAAAATTCAATGTGGCTTAAAGAGCTGGGCCACCCATCCAACATGACAAAAGTCTCGACAACATGCCCTTTATAACCAATGATTGATAAACATGATTAAAACTCTATGAAAACCAAGCTACCCATATGATACACATTGCACAACCATCCAAAAATAATGCAATATTTCCATTTTACAGAACCAAACACAGTCACGACAATATCTCAATTCGTTGCTGAGTCATCAACCCAACACAACATTACTTCGATTTAGTCCAACTGTGATCAATTATGCTGTGCAATTTCAGGCTTAAACAATCAAACAATCATAAGGATATAGTTCCCAAAGTCATCCATTTCAATAATCGTTCAGCCCCAAAAGGAAACCACAATTGCCACAATCATTATTTATTTTGCAAACGCACAACGCGGCATGAGCAACGTCAAGCATTTTCACCAAGCAAATACCAGTGACTGTGTATCTATCAAACAACTTGTCACTGTCTTAAAAAAATAACAACCTAACAAGCTGTGACAATTACGCATACCCACGCATCCAATCGAATCAGGGCAGAGGCCCTTTTCCATTAACAATACTGAGCTATCAACACAAGTAGAGCAACTATGTGCTTTGAAAGTGCAACTGGTAATGTAGGGTTTACCACTATTATAACCGAGCCAGTGACTATTTATCAACCAACACGTCTATCATACGACCAACTGGGCGAGCCTATTCTCAAAAGAGTCAACAATTATACAACCATTCAACAAAACCCGAGTCGTAAAACAACAGGCTAGGCTAGTCTTCTTGAACAATTTCCAGACTAGAGGGCTAAGGTTGCTTTGTAGTCAACACAAGGAGAGCAGAGCCACTCTTGTAATGGAAAAAACTCCAAGGCCACGATGCATATAGGGCGAACCACGACTCATTCGTGGTCGGGCACAAATCCATAACAGGGGCTATAACCGAAAAGTAGGGCTCTAGTTTGGCCTGACAAAGGTTATTTAGCGCATGCAGGGTATATCCCTCATGCTCTTCGGTCAATAATCACAACATAGAGGTGAAGACAGTGCCGAGTAAGAACATGAAAAACTCGCTTCATGACCCTTAGTAGTGAAAACCACCAATGCCGAAGTGAACAAAACACAGTGATTCAGGATGCCCTTAACCATTAAACCCGAAATCCAAAGACTGGATTTAGTGACAATGCGTACCCAAGACCAAACAAAAACCCTCCACTTAAAACAACAAGAATAACATAGAGTTATCACCTAGGATGATTAATAATCTTTACGAATTCAATATCATTGCAGAAGGAACCATCCAACAATAACCAAATTTCACACAGTTGCAACACTCGGGAAAACACAACCCAATACACCTGAGCCAATAATCATTTCATAACCAAATCAGATTCATGAATGGCCAAAAAATTACATACCTGTGATCGAATTCCTTAAAACGAGAGCTGGCCAAGCGGTTCCTTCCTGCTAAAATTTCGGATCATAACCACAACGACAAGATCAAACAATAGCTCGATTAGGGTGGCGACTAACAGGAGGGGCAAAGGTGATGTGCAATAAATGCACATCGCCTCTACCCGCAATTCATTTACTCATCAGTACATGCCAACTAGCTCCCAATTAACGCCATTAATTTAACTCCATGTTGGAATTTGCATAGGTTACTTTCCAAATGCACTTTCCATATCATATATCCAATTTCTTAATATATATCTAAAAAAAATTGCATAACCATTAACATTCACCACCTTGTCATGTGCGCCACCACATTTCACACCATATGCATATTAAAAATGTAATTCAATCACAATTTCATAACCATTTGCTTGCTAGCTAGGGCTTAACAATAATAATCAAGTATTTTCATGCATGTAGTATAGTTAGGATAGCTTTAAAATCTTCCCCTTGTGATTGTTTCTCATTTCCTTTAAGTTATTCACATGTGATATTGCAAAACTAGGTCCCCTTCCCTTGCATTTGTTCTAGTATTTTTCCTCTCTCAAAACTACCCTTCATGTCATTTTACTAACATGTTTGTTATGCAGGTGCGATAAGAACATACAACAAGGACAATAATGAATAACATAGGTTGTAGTAACATAAGGAATCAACACTTCATAATCTCAAACCATAACCAATAATAACAAGATCTTCATCAATCATGTAAGTTGTGTCGCACATCATCATAACATAAAAAATGAACAAATCTGCTCTCCAATAGTTCAAGGGGGTCCCACCTACTAGTATTATTTAGTTTTTATAATAATAGGCTTTAGCAACACTTTGCGGGAAAAAATTCGTTGACAATTTTTAATCGTCAACAGTGGGCGCACTAAAAATGCATGATGCGCAGTAAAAAGCTTGTGATATGTAAAAATTTGGCGCAGCATGGAAAAACATTGGCGTGCTGGTGCACACACTAAATTTTGGCGCCATGCGCAAAATGGTTGGTGTGTGCACTAAATTTTGGCACCACGCGGAAAAATGTTGGTGTGCGGGTGCATGCACTAAATTTTGGCACCGCGCGGAAAAATGTTGATGTGCGGGTGCGCACGCTAAATTTTGGCATCGCGCGAAAAAACGTTGGTGTGCGAGTGCACGTGCTAAATTTAGCATTTTGCGGTGCAGATTGAGTGATTCATGCGTAATAAGGTGTGTGCGGCGTGCACACACATAATAATGATGCGCGTGGTGTGCGCAGTATTGGCAGAGCGCAGAGGAGTTTGGTTGGTGTGCGTGCAATGTGGGTATATGTTGTCGTGCGACAATTTAGTTATGGTGCGCACAGAGTATTGGTGCGCACTGGGGGCATACTAAACTTTGGAATGGTGCAACACATAGAGTGAAATGTGCACGGAATATCAGAGCGTGATACAAAAATTGCGCACAACAGGTTATAGTGCAAGAACCAAAATTTTGCATAGAGGATATTGGCGCGTGACACAAAAGCAATGCACATCAGTTATTGGTGTGACAAAGAAGTGATGCATGGTAGTTATAGATGCGAGAATAATGAATTAACTTGTGGTGTTGCTACACATGATAAATATGGGTGTACAGGTTGAAATTTGTGAGTGCGAAATCATTTTGAGGCTGAAGAACAGTAGAAAACCAACGATTTTCTACGATGTTTTATATCATTTGAACACCATCTTTTTGCAACGCGTTTTAGAGGCCCTTAACAACGTTTTTAACTACTCAAAAACCATGAGAATATAGTGTACTAAGGCACACTCTGTCTCTGTATCTCAAATAAAAGAGCTCGGAGAGATCTTTCTAATGGTGTAAATCGTTCGTCAAATGAAGCTTTTATGAGAAAGTTACAACACAAACAGTGGAGGGTAAATTTTAAGACCCAACTAACTTCAAATAGCCATAACTTTCTGCTTCAGAATCCGATTGAGGTGCAGGAGTAGTCGATGGAAATATATTAAACCATAGAAGACAATCCCAAAGTTGAATTAAATTTCTAGGCATGTTAAAAATGTTTAATATGGAAAAGAAGGTACCTGTAGCATTCTAGACCAAAAACATGAATTGGCTTAGAATTTCAGCGGGCTGTAACTAGCAGCCCAGAACCCAAAAAAAGTTAAAACTTGGACAAAGTGTCCAGAATATGTGTATGAAGAAACCCAATTGAGATCCTACTAAAAATCTAATGGAGTAGATAAAAATTGCATAATTATAGTGCAAAGTTGTGCCAAGTTGAAGAGTGAACAGAAAAATTAATGGACAATTTTCAAATAACCATAACTTTCTACTCAAGACTCAGAATTGAGCATGGGAGCAGGCGTTGGAAAGGTCTTGGACAGTAGAATATAAATATTCACCCAGAAAACTGATCTGGGATTCATTTTTTTGGGAAATAAGAATAAATAATTCGGTTATATTATGGAACCAAAATGGTTCATATTTTTCATGAGATTGTCGAAACAATTAACCTAGCAAAGTTTTGTTGGTTGCACATTTTGCAGAGTTAACAACAACTAGATCAGATCAAGATCAAGATCAACACAGAGTCTAGATGAATCGAAGATGCACAATGGACTTACAACCATGAAGATGATATTATAGGGATG
Organism: Picea glauca; assembly: GCA_000966675.3. NCBI lineage: Eukaryota > Viridiplantae > Streptophyta > Pinopsida > Pinales > Pinaceae > Picea > Picea glauca. Next base: position 245,052 of record JZKD02S2234108.1, read on the forward strand.
GATGTCCATTTGGGCATTGAAGGAACAAACTCCAATGGACATGGAGAATGAAGGGATGAAAACATGAATATGGTAGAGACCATTAAAAATTTGCAGAAGGATGTCCAAATCCATAAAGATGATAATGAAAGGATTATGAGATCAAATGAACAACCAAAAGAATTCAACATGAAGTTAATGCAGAGCTTGAACGAAATAGAAAAAAATTTGGATAAAGATAGTGGCTCAAGCAAATATGGAAGTCATAGGTCTCCTGATGAGAAAAGAAGAAAAATAAGTGTTAGTAGACATCATCATCACTCCCCTAGGCATTACAATAAGAGAGCACACAACAACTCGATTCCATCCCATGTCAGGAATCATAAGAGTTCCGGGGTGGATGAGCTACGAGGAGAATGAACAAAATCAAACCTCCTACATTTGATGGTGAGCACAAGAAGGATAAAGATGCAGAGACATGGCTGTTGGATATGAGAACGTATTTTCAATTGCATAATTATTCTTCTCACGCAGAAGGTATAATTGCCATCTGTCAACTCAAGGGAAAGGCATCCATGTGGTGGGATCAACTTGTGCATGTGCAACACATTAAAGAGAAAAGTGTTACTTGGAGGGAATTAAAGAAGTATTTTGAGAATAAATACTTGATTAAGAGATACTATGACAAGAAAATGAATGAGTTATTTGAACTCAAGCTTGGGAGTATGACCATAGATGAATATAAAAGAAGGTTTTTAGAATTGTTGAAGTATGTTTCTTTCATCAAGGATGAGATAGTTAATATTCAGAGGTATTTGAGTGGATTTCCATCATTCATTAGTGACAAAATATAGTATGATGATCCCAAGACATTGGAGGAGACCATAAGGCGATCTAAATGCTTATATGATCAACAAAAAGCAAGGCCAACTTTTCAAAAATCTTGGGAAGACAAAAATAAATTCAATATGGATGAGAGGAAGAAGGGATCTAAGCCACCATTCTTCAGAAATAATCCTTAGGGACAACCAACTTCTAGAGAACCCATAAGGATTGAGATAGGGAGTCAAAGGCCAAGGCAACCACCTATTCAATGTTGGGGTTGTAAAGGAGATCATATGTTCAAAGATTGTCCTCACAGAGGTGAAAAAGTGAGGACTATTCACAATGTACAACAAGATGAAACAGTGGAGGACATGGACAAAAATGTACCAAGGATCTATATAGCCCTGGACAACAAGAAAGAAAAGTATCAGTCACATATAATTGAAGTGGAAGGTATGATCAACAACCAAATCATTGCTATTTTAATTGATTCAGGATCTAGTCATAGTTATATAGATTCGAAGATGGTGGAAAATTTGCATTTTCCAAGAAGCAAGCATGGAAAATCTTGGTTGGTGCAGCTGGCTACCTGAGCCAAAAGTAAAGTTAATGAGATGGTTAAGTCATGTCCTATGGACATGTATGGACTGAACACCAGGGTAGATTTGAACATCTTGCCTTTAGGTTCCTATGACTGTCTAATTGGGATGGATTGGTTCGAACACCATCATGCTATCCTAGACTGTCATAAAAAGGCATTTACTTGCTTGGACGAGGAAGGGAACCTAAGGAAAGTGCAGGGAATTCCCAGGGCAGTAACCATCAGAGAAATTTCAGCATTGCAGCTGAAGAAATGTTACAGAAAAGGGTGTCAAATATTTGCAGCTGATATAGAAGAGAAACCTAAAGATAAGGTGCCAAATTTGGAAGATCATGCAGTTCTGGAAGATTTTTAAGATGTGTTCAAAGAGGTACCAGGACTACCCCCAAACAAAGATATTGATTTCTCTATAAATTTAATGCCTCGAGTAGCTCCAGTGTCAAAGATTCCTTACAAAATGAGTACACTAGAATTGAAGGAGTTGCAAATGCAGCTTGAAGAACTTTTGAAGAAGGGGTATATACGCCCAAGTGTGTCACCTTGGGGTGCCCCAGTCTTGTTCGTGAAGAAGAAATATGAGACATTAATATTTTTCATCGATTTCATACAGTTGAATAAAGTGACTGTAAAGAACAAGTATCCTCTACCAAGGATTGGTGATCTCTTTGATCAATTAAAGAATGCAAAGATATTTTCAAAGATAGATATCAGGTCAGGATACCATCAGGTAAGGATTAAAGAGGAAGATATAAGCAAGAATGCCTTCAGGACAAGGTATGGTCATTATGATTTCATAGTGGTGCCATTTGTGTTGTCAAATGCACCGGTTGTTTTTATGTGCTTAATGAATGGTGTTTTCCGAGAATATTTATACAAGTTTGTCATTGTCTTTTTGGATGACATCCTTGTATATTCCAAGTCAAAAGAAGATCATGATCATCATTTGAGGATGGTGTTTCAAGTATTAAGGGAGCATCAGTTGTATGCCAAATTGAGAAAGTGCTCATTCTATCAGAAGCAAATTCATTATTTGGGGCATATCATTTTAGAAGATGGGATAACAATGGATCCTGAGAAGATAGAAGCCATTAGAGAATGGTCAGCGCCAAAGAATGTGACATAGGTCATATCATTCATGGGTCTTGTAAGATACTATAGGATATTTATTGAAGGATTCTCAAAGATTGCACATCCAATCACTTCCTTGCAAAACAAGGGTGTGAAGTTTCAGTGGACATTGGATTGTGAAAAGAGTTTCCAACACTTGAAACAATTATTAACAAGTGATCCAATACTAAGGATTGAAGACCCAAATGAAGACTTCATTGTGTGCATAGATGCATGTAAAGAAGGACTTGGTGGAGTCCTCAGTCAGAATGGGTTTGTTATCTGTAATGAATCAAAGAAGTTGAAGGAGCATGAAAGACACTATGCCACTCATGATTTGTAGTTGGAAGTCATAGTGCATGCCTTGAGGAAATGAAGACACTACCTCATGGGGGAAATGTTTGAGCTGAGGACAGACCATAATGGTATGGAATATTTATTTGATCAACCAACTCTAAATGCTAAGCAAAGTAGATGGTTAAAATTTTTAAGTGAATATGACTTTGATATAAAGCATATCAAGAGGAAAGAGAACAAAGTGGCTGATGCACTCAACAAAAGAGTGCATGAAATGCATGCTACAACCATTAACATGTACCAATCAGATTTGAAAGATAGAATTATAGAGGATGCCAAATAAAATTTGCAATACAAGGAATTAGTGGCAAAATTACAGCAAGATAATTTGCAGCAGAAAATTGAAGATTATAAGCTAGATATTGATGAAATTCTGAAGTACAGGGGCATAATTTATGTACCAAATTCTCATGAATTGAAAAACCTGATATTGAGAGAAATGCATAATGTACCTTATGTTGGACACCTAGGTTATCAAAAAACTATTGCAGGTGTCAAGAGCCAATATTATTGGCCAGGCATGAAGAAAGAGGTTGTTGATTTTATTGTCAAATGTTTGGAATGTCAAAAGATAAAGGCTGAGCATAGACACCTAGCTAGTTTGCTACAACCATAACCCATTCCTTAGTGGAAATGGGAAGTTGTAAGAATGGATTTCATCACCAAACTGCCCAAAACTAACAAGCAACATGATTCTATCATGGTAGTGGTGGATAAGCTTACTAAAGCTGCCCATTTTATTCTAGTTAAGCTCACTCACAAGGCAACCAACATTGTTGATGTTTATATGAGAGAAACTGCTTGATTACATGGCATACCCAAGACAATTGTGTCTGAAAGAGATCCAAAATTTACCTCAAAAATTTGGAAGGGATTATTTAATGAATTTGGAACATATTTGAATTTTAGCACAACTTATCATCCATAATCAGATGGACAAACAGAGAGGGTGAATCAAGTGATTGATGATATGTTGAGAATGTATGTGATGGATAAACCATCAAAATGGGAAGACTACCTACACTTGGTAGAGTTTTCTTATAACAATGGGTACCAAACATCTCTAAAGATGAGCTCATTTGAGACACTTTATGGTAGAAAGTGCAACATACCGGTAAGTTGGGATAACCCAACAGATAGAGCAATGGTTGAGCTAGATTTGCTCAGGGGAATGGAGGAGCAAATGTTGAAAATAAAACAAAATTTAAAGGCTTCCCAAGAAAGGAAGAAAAACTATGCTGATAAGGGCAGAACTCACAGAGAATTTAAAGTTGGGGATCGTGTATTCTTGAAAGTAAAGGCCAACCGAAGTTCCCTGAAGTTGGGAAATTGTTCCAAGTTGGTAGCTCTCTATTGTGGGCCATTTGAAATCCTAGAGAGGATTGGTCCAGTGGCTTATATGATTGCATTACCTGCATCTATGTCTATTCATAATGTATTCCATGTATTATTGCTCAAGAAATATATACTTGATGCTAATCATGTTATTGATTGGAATGTGATTCAGGTGGAGCAAGAAGGCTCTTTCCAAGTGCATATGGTACGCATTCTGGACCGGAAAATCAAACATCTTCGGAATCGAGCCATAGGGCTTGTAAAGGTCCAATGGACCTGGTACAATCCTGAGGATGTTATTTGGGAGCATGAGGATGCAATGCGGGCATAATACCCGCATCTTTTTGAGGATTTTTGAATTTTTTGTTGTATATATGTACATAATGCATTGAGGACAGTGCATAAATAAGGGGAGGGGATTGTAATATCCTTAGGCCGAACCCAATGGTAATGTAAATGAAAATGTGCTTAAGCTGGTGAGCTGTTTGATATCATTTTTGTATGCACCTTTTATGGCATAGTGCGTGCATGTACTGCGCAGTAAAATGATGAAGTGTGCACATTCCAGGATACCGTGCACAACAACTTAAATGTGTGTGATTTTGAGGCCAGACAACCTTTGTGTATATGATATGTTTTATAGGTTAGTGAGCCAATTATTATAAGCTATGAGGCTTATGTTTTGAATTAGGCTAGAGAGCCTAGATTTTAAAGTCGAGTGCATCTATTTTTGTATATGTCTCATCATTAATATAAAATACGTCGTTGCACGCAAACCGACCATGATAAAAGAGTATGGGGGACTAAACTCCACTAGTTAGGGAAATGGGGGGGCTAAAATTTAAGAAAAATGGTTAGGCTAGGGAGCTTCAGCCAAAAAGGAATATTATATCAATATTTCTTAAATAATAAAGTATGGATAATTATTTTATACTAAGTTCGAAGGATAGGGACAAGTGGGCCAAAGTAGCTCCCAACATGACAAGTGTCAAGTTGGGAACATGCATACATATTGTTGGGACTTAGTTCATTTTCCATCATTCTATTCCATTATTCAGTCTTTTCAGTCAATCATTCCATCATCATTCACACATTCATTGAGATATCCTTCGTACCTTCATGTCACTGTATCTGAACCTGTATCCATAGCTATACTTGTTTGTGTAGTTGGTTAGCTTGGGAGCTGGACTGAAGAAGCGGGTTGTCAGACTCGTGGTATATTGAAGAGGCGGATTGTTAGGTCCGTGATCAATTTCTCTTTGGGTGAGAGAATTGCTGGGAATTGATTTCTCGAAGGTGCTAAACTACAGCTACATGGATATGAGACTTCCTGTCGGGCTTGTTGTTGAAGCCCAGAAAGGAAGTGGGGTAGCCGAAGGAATGTTGAGTAGAGAAGGGTCAAACTTCATGGGGTGGGACAGACATGTGGGGAATGAGGGACTGTAGGCTGTTAATTTGATTTGACACCCGTGACCGAGTCTTTTCTGTGTCTGAGATCCATTAGCTTGGTTAGGAATCCCTTTACTCGGGTGGAGTTTAGTCCCAGATCGGGGGTGACCCACTGCTGAGAGTGATGAGCATTGTGGTCTAAGGCTGGGAGGTTCGTGGAAGGTCTGCACGCAGTTGGTGATATTCTTACCAAGATAAATGTCAATTGTGTGATAAATTTGCATGCTGTATTATTATTTACATGTTCATTTTTATGGGTTTATCCTATGTGTGGTTATAACTGTCTTTATATTTAAGGGTATTTCCTGTATATGCTGCATGTATATGTTTATTTTTATTTCAGTATGAATCCATTCATTTACATATGTATTTGTATGTTTATGTTATATATATATATTTCCACAAGAGTTCTTTGTGTATATGTTTTAATTGCATGCAGTTCGAAAAATTTATGTAGTGTAGCTCAATTGGATGCTGGGTATGTTACAATATGTTGAGCAGAGAATGAAAGTGTTTTCTGGTGTAGCATGGTCGACATGGGTGGTCGGGGATGTTACAATATCCATTAAATAATCCCTTCCAAAATTTTGAGGTAAATTTTGGATCTCTGTCAAACACAATTGTCTTGGGTATGCCATGTAATCAAGCAATTTCTCTCATATAAATATCAGTAATGTTGGCTACCTCGTGAGTGAGCTTAACTGGAATTAAATGGACAAATTTAGTAAGTTTATCCACCACTACCATGATAGAATCATGTTGTTTGTTAGTTCTGGGCAGTTTGGTGATGAAATCCATTGTTACAACTTCCCATTTCCACTCAGGAAAGGGTAATGGTTGTAGCAAACCAATTGGGTGTCTATGCTCAACCTTTACCTTTTGACATTCCAAACATTTGGCAATAAAATCAACAACCTCTTTCTTCATGCCTGACCAATAATATTGGCTCTTGACAACTGCAATAGTTTTCTGATAACCTGGGTGCCCAACATAAGGTACATTACGCATTTATCTCAATATCAAGTTTTTCAATTCATGAGAATTTGGTACATAAATTCTTCCCTCCTAATTCAATTCATGAGAATATTGAGAATAGTCTTACCTGCAAATATACTAATATCGGTTGGATCCAGAGAACACAGGGGGTTGGATCCTCCTTATGGTTGGAGACAAAGAATTGGGTGGTTGTATCCACCTTCCGGTTGGAGCCGGAGAACACAGGAGGTTGGAGCCTCCTTCTGGTTGGAGCTAGAGAATTGGAAGTTGGTTCTTCCTTGAATGTGGTTCTTAAATAAATATAAGAAAATCATTTCGTGGTTTTCTCCCGCATTGGGTTTCCACGTAAAATATTGGTGTACTTTGCATTGTGTGGATGTGTCTATTATTGTTTATTATGCATTGATGGATGTTAATGTTATATGATGCAATAAAATATTACTGA
>JZKD02S2234108.1:277742-287742 GCA_000966675.3 Picea glauca
AAAGAAGGCCGAAATGCAAGGAAGGATAAATTCTTTTGATGGTGCTTTCTAAGGTATGTTATTTATAGGTCATCTCACCATTTTCACTATAAATTTTTTTCTATAATGATTCATACCGTGAAATTGATATGCCATTGACAAAACATATGCAGGTATATGTGGTAAGAAATTTGGCTTGTGGTTCGTTTTATTTTTGGAGTTACACTCCGTGGAAAATAGGGTTTGTGGCTAGTCCTGAAACTAGTCAAAAAAGGTGTTTCAGGTAAAAACGTCATAACTTCTTCATAACATATCCAAATTAAGTGAGACCAAATGTGTTGGTTAGGGTAAAGGATGTAGTATGTTTTTTAATAGGTTCATATCAATTCAATGAATATTTTGTTCATTCCACACTCTACAAGGTAGATCTCTAGAATAAGCCAAAATTCAGCAAGGTATGCCATTTTTGCTATAACTCCTTTTCTGAGAGGTTCTAAGTAGTGAAACCTGGAGGAATTGCATAAAACACACTAAAGAAATTTGTATATCAGTTTCATATATTTATTCATTATAGGTACAAAGTTATGCTTATTTCAAGTTGGGGTTGTTGACTAATCCAAAACTAGTCATGGTTGAGACAAGCAGTTGATGAGTTGGCACATACATGAGGTGTATAGTTGAAGATGTTGGTACATATTGATGAGCCATTGTTGATGATTATTTGACACATGATTGGTATATACTTGGTACATGTTTGGATGCACTTGTTTATGGTACAAGTTGATTACAGGTTGTTTGGCATAGGTTGGTGCATGGTTGATGCACTTGTTTATGTTGACAGATTGATATCTGTTGAGGATTGTTGCCTCATCTCAGTTGGTGCTGAGAATGTAAGATGAGTCTTTCATGTAGATCTGGTTCTCTTGTAGAGTTGTACTCTATTTAGTTGTTTCTGAAAAACCCTCGGATTGAAGTCCATAATAGAAAGAAAAATTGTACATACATCTTGTGTTCTTTGTGTTCCTTGTGGAGATGATTTGTTGATGATATGTTGCTGATATCTATTCACATCTAACTGATTATAAATGACAACAATGAGTAATGAGCAAATGTTGAATGTTAACTAAGGAGTTTTTGTGTAAGAGGGAAGTTTTGGGAAAAATATCCCCACACTCATTCACCCCCCCCTTCTAAGTGTGGTAGGTGTGTCCAATAATATGTTACCGTTTTTTAAATTAGTGTAAATTAGTGTAATTTAAATTAGCCTAAATTAGTGTAATTAGGCTAGTTAGCGTAATTAACCTGTTAAACAGTGAATTAAGCACATTGAATTTACTGTGCTTAATTCATTGTGCTTTTAATTCACTATGTTTTTTTAAGCACGATGAATTAAGCACAGTGAATTCATTGTGCTTAATTCACTGTGCTATGTCATTGTTGGTGTTGTTGGTCACTGTTATAGCATGTATGTTATAGTTTTTTAAATTAGTGTAATTAGGCTAATTAGTGTAATTAGCATGTTAAATAGTGAATTAAGCACAGTGAATTCATTGTGCTTAAAAAATATGGTGAATTAAAAGCACAATGAATTCACTGTGCTTAAAAAGCACAATGAATTCAAGTTATGCATGTAAATATATTTTCCAAAGTTTGATGTAAATCTAGTGTGCATGGAAAAGAGATTGATGTATCCTTGTTTTCCAAAACCAATCTCACAAGTTAGCATCAAATACAAATTAATTATAAGTGTGTGGGTTATCAACAATCTGATTCGTGCAAAGAAAAACTAGATACCTTGAATATTGAAATTCTTCAAACCAATAGAAATTTGTTATTAGAGTTTAAGAAGTGTTGATTTTTAGGTGAAATATTAACCATGCATATGAAAGTGAAGGGATTAGTTCTCCATAAAACAACGAGTGTTTACCCATTCAAAATAGTGCTATAAATGAGTTAATATTAAACAAGATCAGATTCTTATTTACTTCACCTATCTACACATCTAGATATAGGAATATACCATTAGATTTCATATAGGATAATATACCATTAGATTTCATATAGGATAATATAGGTCATTGTCATTGTTTCCAAATTTAATATGAATCGTTTTAATTCTAAGTGCAAATATATTATACTCTAGTGTGTGTATATTATATTTATGCCAAATGATTTAAACATTATGTGTGTTAAACCAATGAATCAACAAACCCTTAAATACTAACACTTGGGAAACAAAATGTTCCAACAACAAATCGAAGTTGTTCTAGGACTTAAACCATCAATTAGGTTCTATAATTTAAACCATCAATTAGGTTCTAGAATTGTATCAGGTCCTAAATTACTTGAAACAACCATCAAATAGTGTGCTATGAATATGTATTTAATCTTTAGAAATATGACAAACTTTAATCATTCACAATTGTGGTCTGATCATTGTGCTTAATTCATTGTGATGTATACAATATACTCTTTTCTAATAACTAACAACATCATTTGGTGAGAACATCATGCTAATAAGATTATACAGTACTATCATATCAGTAGTGACCAAAGGACTTAGTAACAACACATCATGGCCTTACTCTTCTATAAATACCCTTGTAATCCCATTAGATCAGTAATCACTTGTATTACACTTAGTATATCAACAACACGTTAGCTATTGGTATTACTTATCCTTATTCATGTAATCATCATAGTAATCATTACTAATGAATATGTGGTGTCAAATGATTAGTAGTATAGATGTGTTCTTTGATTAAGCTCTACCTTATTTCCATAATATATGTACATGAGTTAGCTAAGTTGATATTACTAGTACCAATAAAGAGCATAGGTAATGATACTTATTACTCATATATAGTGTAATCATAGTAACCTAAATGGAAACTGTAACATAAGCAGCTAGAGTGGATTAGTACTAAGATATTGAACAAACATGAACTTATACTGTTACATGATTGTTGGCATAGGGGCAGACCCAGGTTTCAACGCTTCAACAACGCACCAAAAAAACCATAACTACCGACCCTTTCGGCAACACCTGTGAATCAGATGAAGTCTCACCTGAGGTAGAGGCAGGAGTGGTTGCATGAATCCAGTGTTTGCAACCTTAGCTGGGACACATATTTGTGATTACAATACTCTAACAAAATCACTTAGCAGTTAACACTCATCTTTATTTAACCAATATCTACTTCACAGATAAAACCCTAATTACAGAGTAACACAATATTCAACCAGATCTACACATCTAGGCACTTAGCATAAGAAAACAAATCAGATCTAGCATCTTATTCATATTACTAGGCACTAAGCTATCATATATTATCCATCTAAGCATACATTATTACACTAAGCAGAAATCACATAAACAATATAACAACCATAATGCACAAAGCAACCATAACATAGGATATACGTGGTTCACCCCCAGCCTGGGGCTACATCCACCAACTCTTCTCTTCTTTATTATCTTCTGTCAATCTTCTTACAGGCACATAGCATCAAGATCCTACTGTGCAGAAGACAGGATATTTGTGCGTACCTCGCCAAATACGCCTTCCTTGAGGAAGTCACAACACAAAAGCCTTCCTATAGTCTGTGCACAAAGCACTACAGATGACTTGTGCTTAGCTCTGCAAGTCTCAACATACACTATGCACAAAGCCTCTTACAATCACTTGCACTTAGCATAACTTACAACTCCCCCCCCTACATCACCTAGATATCTATTTATACATTACAAAAGGGCCAAAACATGGGTAAACCCATGGGCCGACATCCCATACCCGTTACATAAGCCCAAACCCAAAAGTTCCCTAAAAAGGGGTCGAGATCTTGCGATCTCTGCTTCGACTTGCGTTCCACCTTTGACTAGCCTATCGAAGTCCCAAAGTAGGTCAAACATGACCAAGGATCTCCAAAACTTGGTCAAGGGCCAACATGCCCCCAACACTCACTTGTGACTCGTCCCGAGTCACTTTAATTTAGTTAATTCTGCCTCAAAAGCCTCGATCTTGGCTTGAGTTGCTTCGACTTGTTGCTGTGCCAAAGCCTCCTGCTCGACGAACTCCTGAAGAAATGCCTCGTTCACTGGTCCTTCCAAGCGTTTCTCAACTGTAGTGACTACCTGTTCTAGTTATGCTCCTCGTACTTCAATCTCTTCGACCAATTGGCAAGCTGCATCCTAGACTGGTTGGAGCTTTTGAGTTACTTCCATGACTTTGCTCTGTATGGCATGGAATTGATGTTGAACAATGCGTTATTCCTGGGATCGTTTCATTCTCTCAACTGCTGACAAGAGCTTCAACTGTGCCTGTACTGTTACTTCTTGCTTCTTTGCTTCCTGGAGTTGTGACTCTAGTGTCTTTAGTTCACGAGCCTCAGTGATTTTCTCATAAGTCTGTGTGATGCGATCACTTAGTAGTTTACATTCCGTGGTGAAGGCCTTGATTCTCTCAACTGTGCTCCGAGCAATTGCTTCTCTTTGATCCCGCACATCCTGTGGAGTGCTTGGCACTGTTTGTAGCTCTAGATATGCTATTCTCTATTGAAGGTGCTGAATGGCTTCAACAAGATGCACTACTTGGTGATTCACTAGGTCTTCCTTCTTTTGATCTAAGCTCATCATAGAGCAAAGTGCTCTGCTGACTACTTCTTTTACTCCAACCTGCTTTGCGAGCAATTGTTCTTTCTCATGCTGGATCTATGCTTTCTCCTCATCGAACTTTGCTTGGAGGGTGTCCTTCTCCTGCTGCACAACTCGGTGTTGCTCTATCACTTCCTCTTGTGCTTGCTTCAAAGCCATTGTGGCCTATTCTGTTTCTTCTTGTGCACGACGAAGGCGGGCTTCAGTTGCATCGGCTAGTCTGTGGAGTTGGGCAGGCTCATCTCCCAACTCTGTTTCTTCTTATGGAGGGGGTGCCATGGACACTGCGCAGTTGGAGTGAAGGGCCTGCTATACCCCTCACAGTTCTGCTTCAATTTTTTCATACATGGTCTCTTTCTTAGCTTCATTTCTCTGCAAAAGATCTTCCAAAGCATTTGATACAACTCCGATGATGAATTCGAAGTCATCGAGCATGAGCATGGTCTGTAGCTTGGTATTACTAGCTTTTGACTTCTTCCGCGATGTGGGTTTCATGGAAGAAACCTTTCTTTTGTGAGATGGATATGCATCATCAGGGGGATTCTGTGGTGGTGCTACTTTGCCTTGCTTCTGTTGATGTTCTTTTCCATTGTTCTCTTATTTATCTACTTCATCATCACCTCTTCCTCCAGGTGATTCTGAAGTAGTTTCTTTTGATGCACTGCTCAACTGCTGGACTTCTTCTGTATTCTACCTTCTACTAGTTCCAGGTGTATCATGCCCTTCACAAGTGATCACCGAGCTTCTAATTAGTTCGGGATCAGACAGTTCTATGGGGTCAACATGGATAAGGATCTCTACAGGCTACTCCTTAGTTTTTTCTTCCAGGTCCTCCTCTGTGAGTTTGTAATAACTCTATAGTACTTCTTTGTGTTCGTCTTCGCGCGCAGTGATGTAGATAAGATGTTTGTTTGCGTGGAACTTCACAAATGGCCTGAACCTGTGTAGGGTGTTTGGCGTTATACGAGGGACAACCTCAATATCCCTCTTTAACTGCAGGTAGTAGGTGTGGAACATCGCGTTTGATTGCCATTGTTTTCCCATATCACTTGAATACCATAGCAAAGTGAACTTCACGGCTAAGGGTTCAAATGGCTCTAGTTCAGGGAAGGTCGCACCTTCTGGCATCTCCCAAGCTATGAACGTGATGAGGATCAACGACCAACTAAAATGGAACTCATAGCACTGATCTTGAGATTTGCGGCAGTCCACTTCTAGTTGGTTGACTAAGTAACTAGCCCAGTTCATCTGTAATCCCTCCACTCACTTTCCAGCGAGGTCGAAAACAAACCCTGTGACCTGCGTGGGTCTGTTCGTCCTTACTATCTTACCAGTGATCAACTGGAAAGAAATGCGCACTATGCCATTCTGAATGGAGGCTACCTTGTAGCCTCACGTCCCCTTCTCTACATTGTCAGAGGTATCTTTAATCCTCTGTGCCATAGCGCGATCTGCAGCCTTCCCAGGGTAAAATTCCTATGGGTCGGGTCCCTGCATAGTTAGGCCGGTGATCCTATGGATCAACTTCATATCGACGGTGATGCATATGTCTAGCCATAAGTAACCACCGTGGAAGTACGACAACAGGATTTTAACGCATGCGTTAACCTCCTGGTGCCTTCCAAAATGTGGAATTTTCATGACGTTAAGGATAGTAGACTGCACGATGTTCATGGTCCATGACTAGGGAATGATCTTCGATTTCTTTCCCTTCATCTTGGTCAAGTACTTGTGAGGCGCGAGCATGTCATAGGTCTTGCGGTCTCCTAGATTATAATCAATGATGTTCAAGGTTGGAATCCTCTCCAACTGTGGTCTGACTGCTTGTATTCCCTTCGGGAGGTACACAGTGATGACTATATAATCGAAGTCCCTCGGGACACTGTCATGAATCACCACATTGGCTAGAGGTGGGATGTAGTTGAGCAAGATGGATGGGATTAACTTCACATTCGCTAATTCATCTCAATGCTTGGTTCTTTTCTCCTTTGCAGTGCGGGATGGCCCAGATCCACGAGAAGTTGACGAGGAGGATTGCACTCCTCTCGTCGATGAGGCTTGAATCTTGTGGACATCATTCTCTCTGCCATTAGATTGACTAAAAATTCCTCTACTGACTTTTCCATAGTGCTGAGCTCGTCCAACATGCACTCTCAAGACCAGATATCTCAGGCCGATGAACAAATACTCAATGCAACAGAATGGATGGCAAGGTATCAATTGATCACTGCGCAAAATCAAGTAGTTCTTTGTGGGCTCGAGTAATCACAATTGGAAAAATTATTCTCGGTGCAACGCTCGACGGGATAAATAGACAATACCGTAACGGTTTCTTCCAATAGTTTGGAAAGATTTCATCAATGCACTTCCATTTGTTATGGCGTAGTCCCAACGGTCCAATGGCGAGCTTCGAGGCCATAAATTCTTTCTTATCAGTTCGGGAGCATCGGTCTAACGGTCATAATACCTCCAACAGTTATATTTCTCTGCCATGACGAAGTGCTAATCTGCGTTATTATGATATTCTAGTGAAGTTTGAATTCTGGAGACCCTCCTTCTGCGAAGTTCTATCTGAGGATTCTTGCAATTTTTCTAACTTTTCTTTCTTCTTGCTGAGCTTTCTAGACTTCTTCCCTGTGATCTGAGTTACTGGGTTCCTCTTCCCATTCCGATTCTTATCTTCTCTTGGCACAATATCTCCGCGCTGTTGATGATCTCCCATAGGGTTCAAGGGTAATACTTCTTCTCTGTCTGGGGTAAGTGCTCTTTTCTCTTGTGTTCTTTCATCTTCGACACCCAAGTCTCTGGTTCTGAACAACTTCGGTCTGTTCTCCTGTTCTTCTATCAAGTGCGCTATTCTCCTAGTCATGAAATCTTTTAATTCTTTCTTTTTCTGTTCGAGGGCTTCTTCTTCTTTTCTTAGGATCTGATATTTCTCAATCTAGGGTTTTCTTAGCAATAAAACAAATGGGGTGCTATTCTCAATGAAATTAATGATATCAAAATCTTCCTCTGTCGAAGTTCCATGAGCACTCATAGATATCTGGGTAAGTATTCCACATAGGGTTATTATCTTTCATCTAAATAATCTTATTCCTCCCAATGAAGGAATCATAGCAGGCTTTCCTAAAATCTCCCAGGTTCGTTATGTCATGGTATTCACCTGTGTTTCCTCATCCATAACATAATCTATGTCGAAGTCTCCTATTATTGCTTCTATGCATTCTTTATCTTTGAAGATCTCTGATAAGTTGATATATCTGTGATCATTCAGGGCTTCTTTCATCTTTAGTAATACAATTTCTAATTCTTTCTGGGGTTCTGCCATAATCTTATTCTCTTGGCCTTTTTCATGGTCTTCTTGTCTCATATTCATCTTTTCAAGCTAGCAATCGTTTTAGGGCAATCCAAAACTTCATGGTCCATAGATTTACAACAAAGACAACTAGGTCTTCTATGAGGGAAATCCTTATTAAGATGGCCCGATCTTCTACAACTGTAACAAAGGGTTAATCATCTCTTTCTCTTATATGATCCCCAACTTTTCTTGTACTGCGCACTAGGATCATAGTAGCTAGCCTGCAAAAAATTCTTTCTAAGATCCTGCATCCATTTGTTAGTCCAAACATTCTTTCTATGCATAGGAATAACATATCTTTCATTATTTCTATCAGATCTACTCATATCAAACCTTCTTTCTTCTAACTGTTCCCTACTTTTCAGTCTAAGACAAAATTTATCAAATATACCTAGATCCATACTCTTGAAACAAAAATTTTCACTTATCTTTACCTTTAACAGAGAACAAAGCTTCCAGATCTTACCTCTTTTGGCAAAGATTTTCACTGATCTTACCTCTTTTCTTCAGATTTGATTCCTTTCTTAGCACAGAGCTTTGCAAGTCAAGTAGAATACTGCGTACTAAAGCAACAGATTTACGGACACATATTTCTTTCTTTTCCTCAGTTCCCAACAATCACAGTTTCAGTCCCGACAATGTAACCATTTGTTGGCACAGGGGCAGACCTAGGGTTCAATGCTTCAACAACGCACCAACAAAACCCTAACTATCGACCCTTTTGGAAACACCCGTGAAGTAAATGAAGTCTCACCTGAGGTAGAGGCAAGGGTGGTTGCAAGACTCCAGTGTTTGCAACCTTAGATGGGACACATATATGTGATTACAATACTCTAACAAAAGCACTTAGCAGTTACCACTCATCAATATTTAACAAATATCTACTTCACAGATAAAACCCTAATTACAGAGTAACACAATATTCAACAAGATCTACACATCTAGGCACTTAGCATAAGAAAACATATCAGATCTAACATCTTATTCATATTACTAGGAACTAAGCTATCATATCTTATCCATCTAAGCATACATTATTACACTAAGCATAAATCACATAAACAATATAACAACCATGATGCACAAAGAAACCATAACAAAGGATATACATGGTTTACCCCTAGCATGGGGCTACGTCCACCAACTCTTCTCTTCTTTATTATCTTCTATCAAGCTTCTTACAGGCACATAACATCAAGATCCTACTCCGCAGAAAACAGGAGATCTGTGTGTACCTCGCCAGATCTGCCTTCCCCGAGGAAGTCACAACACAAAAACCTTCCTATAGTCTGTGCACAAAGCACTAAAAATGACTTGCACTTAGCTCCGCAAGTCTCAACATACACTATGCACAAAGCCTCTTACAATCACTTGCACTTAGCATAACTTAAAAATTCCCCCCCCCCCTACATCGCCTAGATATCTATTTATACCTTACAAAAAGGACAAAACATGGGTAAACCCATGGGTCGACATCCCATACTCGTTACATAAGCCCAAAACCCAAAAGTGCCCTAAAAAGGGGCTGAGTTCCCGCGATCTCCGCTTTGACTTGCGTTCCACCTTCAACCAGCCTATCGAAGTCCCAAAGTAGGTCAAAGATGACCAAGGATCTCCAAAACTTGGTCAAGGGCCAACAATGATAGTAAGTAATCACATATATTTTCTTAAGCTGGTCTTATATGTAATACAATCCTATCTGTTACGTATTATGTGTATTCAATGAAGCTTGTTATTACAAAAATCATACCCTTATTAGTATAATGGAAACAATACTAACATAACTAATATGGTAAATACATCTAGTACTTATCCTTTTTAGCTATATAAGTATTCCGGTAATTATGTATATGGAGTAATGAAAGCACATATGATCTACAAAGCACATTGAGATTACACTAGTGACCTTTTTCTCATAAGGATATGGATAGTAATCACACCTTAATTAGGTGAAATACATAGGATAAGCTTAACCTGTTTCATGAAAGTTGGAAACACTGACCTAACTA
>JZKD02S2234108.1:290242-292259 GCA_000966675.3 Picea glauca
TCTTCTGTGGTTGATGATATTCAGGTTGGCACATTACAGGTATTACATGTTTCAAAATTTATAGCTACAAATTAATTTGTTAAAATCATTTAAATTTAATTTTCAAATGTACAAATTTGAAATGTGTTATAGGGCAATGTGGAGAAGAGAGTGCGGGAGATTGGGATTGAGCATGATGCATCTATACCTGAGAAGGATTCATCTATTTAGGATGATGCTTAATTAAATGTATGTACATTACGCATCAGTAAGTTTTAATTTGTTTTTATGTTGGGCCTTTAGTTTGTTTTTATGTTTTTATGCTGGGCACAGTTAAATTTTAAAGGTGCATGTTATGAAAGTGAACACATATTTATATAATTCTATTCGATTCAAATGATTTCAATTTTTTTATTTGTAAATATGTAACCATTCATTGGATTAAAGGAAGAAGATGAAACAATTAATTGTTCACATACACAACGTCTTTACTAACTTAAATTTCTTCCTTTTAATTCACATAAGCAGACATTGTTATGAGCAATACATAAGGAAATTAAAATTTTAAAAAAATTGGTACTCTACCAAAATCAATTTTAATATCTAGTTGATTGGTTTGAATTGATTATAAATTCAATTTCAAAATCCAGATTGGTTGGTTTGATTTGAGAATACGATTTTAAATGGATTAAGTTATAAGGATTATAGTATTCATTGTTTTTAGAAGTCAATTAATATGCAAGATTCTAATTAAATGTAAGTTATAAGTGCATAAAAACATAAGTTGCAATTATGTTTTAATTTATTTATTTTAATTCCAAATTTAAGAAGGGTTAAAAGGAGTCAAATCTATTAAGATATATATATTTTTGATTTTCTTAATATTTGATAAATTTAAAGTTAATACAGAGTTAGGTTATTTTCAATGGTATTTGATAAATTTAAAGTTAATACAGAGTTAGGTTATTTTCAATGGTCAATCACCATGTCAAAGTTTTTTATCATCATCATTTTTATGTTTTACATGAATTTAGTTTTTTGATTTATTAAGTATAATTTATAATGGGAAGAAAATACTATCAAAGAAATATACAGTCTGAGTGGGCCTAATGGTTAAGAATATGTGTTTCCTCTTAAGAGCTTACAGGTTTAAATCCAGAGGGGGGTAGGGTATGTATACCTTCGTAGACTTTACCAATCAAATCGGTAACCTTAAAAATAGATTATTATTATTGACTTTTCATTTAACAACTTAAATTTATTTTTTACACAATTATATATATTAATAATAATAATATTCTAATTTTAAAACATTTCCACCAAATTAAATTAATATATAGAAGCAAATAAAATAACAACCATCTATATCTAAATCCAAATCCATATTAACCCAGATGTAGTAATAATAAGTGTTAAGAAAGATAATATGTTAAAAATACAAACTTCAAATTCTACCTACACTTCCTTTTCGCTCATCCCTCCATGGCACGTCTCTTCACCGCCATTTCCCTCTCCATCACCTGGACTTTGATCGTATACGCCATGTAATAAGTGTGGACTAGACTTTTACACTACAATGATGACCCCACTTGCAATCAGTCAATGTCATTGCGATAGAATAGGTTAATTTCCGCTCCTGTCCGTCCCCACACGGTGATTTCTCTTTGGTATTTATATGTAACAATTTATTGACACCTCTAATATTTATATGTAACGCTGCACACATCGGACTGCATAGCAGAGAAGTCATTAAAGACGTTGATCTTTCCCTTCTCAATTTATCATCTTTGTTAATCCTCTAACTTTCATTGTTTCATTGGGTTCCTATATATCTTTTGAAATCTATTAATTCCCTCAAAAATAATTTACTCTTACGGTATCTCTTATTTTATTTTTTAATTTTGTTTTATCTAATTATTTCACTATTATTAATTTTCTTATTTTCCTAATTATTATTTCCTTATTACTTTCATTTTCTTCATTTTCCTTTCCCATCTTTAATAAAGTATACTTGATTGTTTTTATTACTATATTTTAT
>JZKD02S2234108.1:345204-379623 GCA_000966675.3 Picea glauca
CATAAATAGTTTGCCATATTTATCCTCAGAAATTGCATACCCGGATCAAAAAACAAAAAAGTGTCCATTTAACATCATTCCTTGTCATAATGAAAGTTATCTAACTTCTAATCTTTCATAATTTGCTGAGTGTCCTTCATTTCCCACTGCATAAAATATACCATCCTCATCTAGGTTAAGATCATCTTTCGGCAGAAGATCAACTTCCTTGTTATATGCCCTGTAAATGTGATGAACTTTTAGTTGAATAAATCTCCCGCTCAACAATCGAATTCTTGTCATCCAAGGCTGAAGAGAGATCACCTGCAGATTATTATCATTAGTAAACCAGTCTATGATAATCTTTGAATCACCTACCAGTTGTAACCTATTTATCTTTTTATAGCAAGCAAAAAATAGGATACATCACAGAGCAAGAAGTTCACCCTTTGTATTAGTACCATTACCATAATTCATCTTCAATCTGAAAGTGCCTAACACTAGACATTTAATTATTGCTCCAACCCCACATTTTGATCCTCTATCTTGTGAAGATCCATAAAAAAACCCCAATGTCATATCCCAGTCAATAAGAGGTGTTCTATCAATCCTACTACCTGTTGAGGGGTCCTAAATCCCTTTAACTCGACAGTAGGAACCAAACCCTCCATCGAGGCCCAGTTAGACTCTGCAACGTTTAATAGTGGAATGGTTCTCTAGATCTCGTGATCTGGCCAATTAATCGATGGGATTTATGTTTTCTAGTGAAATCTCCTCCTTTGGTTCAAATGTTCTCTTTTTTTATTTTCTCTTATAGGTGGGACCGGGACAAGATAAAAGTCAGTATAAACCAACTAGGTAACAAAGTGGGAAAACTTAACTACTGGAGAAGGCTGAGCTTGGAATAACCCTTGCACTCTAGCATGCAAACAATGATTCTTTACCACAAGACTAGTACTAATACATTAACTTGATGGTGTTCCAATTATTGACTGAGATACAATTTATTAGAAGAAAACATACATGAAATAAACGATGGCAAGACAAATAGTTTCCTTAAATCTAATCATCAATTACATATTAACACAATGATTTACTTTTCATCATTAAAGACAAGAACTATAAATATATTGAATTAGATAACTTATCAACAGATCCAAAAGTTCTTACTCGTTACAACATCCATTCATGAGATATAAAATTAGAAATAATTCGTCTTTGGATCCAATCACACACATTTTTGATAAAACACAAACTTTGTCTCTAAAATTAAGGCAGCTCTAAAATAGTTCTTTACAAATCCAAAAATGAGGGTCTTTGAAACAACCATCGACCTTTTGCTAACATGTCAATCTTCTTATTTATAATATATTATTAACTAAAAATAACTATTAAAAGTGCAACTAAGTAAAACAAAAACTTGCCACATGGCGCTTTCATCTCTCAGTCTTTTGAAGAGTCATCACATGATCTCATTTGAGTGGATGACTCTTCTCATACTTTGACCATTTGATGAAGAGATCCTCGCATGTGTTAGCATACGTGAATCTATGTTGTTCCATTGGGGCTGAAAGGATCTCTCTTATCTCTATTTCCTATGCCCGATACTTGACCATTCTAACACTTAACTGCTGCAACATGGCTCAAGCTTTGATCGGGTGTTCCATGAACTGTTGCACTTGTCTTGGCGCCATGTCTTCCACCTTTTCTATCTCCAGATCCCATGATGAGTCTTGTTCGACATGTGAATTGACTGTGTCGTGCAAGTCGACAAAATCATCGGGTGTGCTGAATTCGGGGAGGTCGATGTACTGCATTGCCTAGTTGATCTTGGTCCAACTCTTTTTTCACTCAGCCCATTTCTCTTGGATTTCCCGATCAGGTTTTTGAGCCATTTTTACCCAATATTTGGTCTTTATGCAATCAATACTGCTTTCCCTTAACACTCGGATGTCGTGCTCTTCGACATCTCGACCCTATTGAACCACATTGATATAGTTGATCCTTTCCATGGCTTGGTGTACTTTCTCGTACCACCTTTCCATATCCTTGCACGTTGCCAACGCCATGAGGGTGTCTTATTCAAGCTCGACTATCCTTGCAGTGAATATGTGTCGTTCATATGTAAATTTATTGTAGGCCTCCTGGAATTCGCTTCTCAAGAATACCGCAGCCTATGTGGTGTCCTAGTAATATTTCTCCAAGTGGTGTAGATGTTCCAATTCCTTCAGCGCAACGACCATCTCCTCTTCATCCCTTTTTGCTCTGTCTAGGGTGGCATCTGTGATTGCCATCCCTGCGCCGATAAGTTCAGATGTCTTGGCATGCTTTGTGTTCATCAACTTTTCCTCCATGGTAATGAGGATGGAGCAATATAGAGTGATCCTCCTCTTCTTGGTGGTTCTCTTCACAATAGATTTCCTTTTCCAGTCATAGGAGATGGCATGTATATCATCAACTTCATCTACGGGTTTGGGGATTTGTTGATCTCCCCAGGTAAGCATATTTCTTAGGCTCTCGATGGTGTATATTTTTTCAAGACTGGGTTCTTGAACCTCCTCCATGTGTTTCGAAGGTCTGTCCTTTGGTTTTTTCTCGTTGGGAGGTTGAGTACCAATTGGTGTACTTCTTTTCCTCCCTCCACCATGAGGCCATTACATGGCTGGTGTCGTGGCGTTTGTAGAACTTCACCAAGAATTGTGTGTTTATCCACTCCTCAGGATCTCTAAGATTGTGGTATTTTTGAAATTCTACCAGTAGAAACACCCCGATACACCCACCATTATCATTGTTGATTAAAAATTTCTGTGTGTCTGTGTGGTCGATGAGCCACTTCAGGACTTCAATACAGGGAAAAATAGGGGTTCTTCTTTCCACCGTGTGTAGGTACGACCGTTGGATGCTCGAGAACACTTTTTCGTCGAGTGCTCTTTCATTTGGATCACTGTGTGGGACATATTCTGGGTATTCCTCCCAGATGATATTGTTAAAGAGTTCTTCCCAATGTGGGATTTCCATATTGGACCCCTTGCTTGCCTCTATATCTCCAAAGGTTGGGGGTTGAATAAACATGTTCTCCATTTTGGTTTTGATGACTGATTCCGGTCTTGGAGTGTGTTCCAATTGTTTTTCAGCCCCTGGAGAGGAGCCTTCGCCTACCTCTGGTTCTTTTAGCTTCAGTGCCCTCGACGATCGTCTGGTAGTTGGATTTCTTGGTGACTTGTTCCTGCAACTAAAATAAAATTTTAGAGACTGTGTAAAGAACAAAACCGAATGAGAAACATGTAATTTGTAGCAATGTAAAACTTGCAGAATTGGATACATACCTGCGAAGCTTTCTAAAACCTGGATATTTTAATACTCACGGGATCTCTGTAGCCTTCGAATTACTTGTCTTGCTTCTTCGGATGCTCTAAATTTACTTGCGCGTAGAATGATTTCGTTTACAACGGCTCAAGAGAATTTAAACCAGGGAAGAACTTACCACGTCGCATCAACCATTCAATTCGTGTGATAAGTGAAATTGAAACAAATATGTCGTCGAATATCTACAACTTAAATTCATCGTGGGTTGACGGCGGAGGCGCGGGGGTGATGTGGTCTATTGGTGATTTAAAAGGTTGTTTTGATTGGCGCACGAGGTAGAAACTAATGCGGGATTTGCTATTAATTATCCCCTTAAATTCTCAAAATCCAATCGTATCTAATGCTAAAATGTCCCATCGTGTCGGTCTCTTAGTGGGTGGATCAGGGATTGGGGATGTGATATGAACATTTTCGTTGATTCCCTTCTGTAAAAATATCTCACATCAATCAATATCACCATACAATGTTGTCGTGGAAAAGCTGACTCAGAGGTGTGACTCAGACTTAGGGAACCAATAATGACTCAGGGTAAAACTAGATCGTATGGTTCTCCAATCTGGAAAAGACACATGACGTTGAATACCAGTGACCTAATTCACATGTATTAATCAAAGTTAGGAATTTCCTTAAGTTATTCGTTCTAAAAAAAACCTTAGCTTGCCGATGCTGAAAAAGTATACAGGTTCGACGATCGACGATAAACCTATCAAGTGTTTTTCTTCGGATTAGCTTCCTCGAAAAAGTTTCAATGCCGAAAACGTATCGGGGATCGACAATCAGGAATATGTTTTAGCATGGTCATAATGTTTGTTGTGATTCTTTTAGGATTTATCTGATTCTGATAAGCGCATCGGGCATCGACTATCGACGATTTCTTTTCTTTCTTTGTTAGCGTCTATTCCCCTCATCTTTTACCGATGCCTAAGGGGAATCGGCTATCAGTGCTATCCTTATGCAAGACTTGTCACAAAACAAAAAATTACTTTTGCCAATATTGATGAAGATCGACACTCAACGACTGAGGTTTCCCGAGTGATTATTTTCCTTATTTGAATTCCTTCCAATGTCGAATTTGAGTGTGTCAGATGAAGTGTTTTGGTTGTTGATTCATTATTCACGTGTTAAGGCCTTTTAATTAATGGGTTTCCATAAGTTCAAACAAACCTGAATATATGATGAGAGTCATGATAATAAGAAAAGACAACATTTCTCAAAATGAAGTCAAATCAGACAGTGCAAAGATCAAGTGGTACCCAAAAAAGTAAAAATTTGACATAGGATTTTTTAGGGTGTGTTGAGTGCTCAAAAAATGGAGATTTACTGGGAGAAAGAAGAATCTTTGTTCCTACCTCGGGATCGACTGATGACAAATTTGGTTAACAACTTAACTGGTTTTTTATTAGAGCCTCTTTTATCCTTGCATTTGAAATTCCCTGGTTGCTGCATTTGGGCCTACCTGTGGGGTTTTCAACCTTTATTCCACCTTCGTTTCCTGCAAACCTGACTGATGCCCCTTTTGACAAGAGCCTAGTAAAAAAATCACTGGAACTAGACCTTTTAGTTACCCTTATTCACTTTCTATGGTGTTGCTCTGCTGCCAGCGAGCATCCATATCCCTGGTGAAGTCACCCCGACCTCACAGACCTTGCTCCGCTGCCAGTAAGTGTCTATAGCCCCGATGTATTTATCTGCATAACCTCTCCTACTGTGCGCTCATTTGATATAGTTTATTTTATTTCGACAGAATTCCCTGAGCGAGTGGGAGAGGAGGACGTCTGCTATTTGCAAAATGAGATGGTTAAGGTGAAACTTTGCTAGCTCCGTCTCTGAGGTACATGTAGTCCTTTCCATATTACCATCTTTCCCTCAAGTTTTTACCAGAACACCCGACAGACACTTCATCACTTCAAGGTTGTTCATTTGCACACGTTAGGTAGAGGACCCCTTAAAACACTTGTAGGTCCCCTAGCGCTTCTTGTGTTGTATGTGAGTGATGAGTTAGGAACAAAGTTTGTTATATCACATGAATTAAGGTCAACCATTGTCTTTCTAAACAAAATATTCAAAAGCGTAGAAGTACAATAGAAAAAGACAAAAAAAATGCATTTTTCAATCGACCTATCTAAAGCAAACATCGTGAAAACATAAACACATTTTTTTTTAAATAGAAATTTTGTTTTAGGGCTTGGCCATTCATCGGGAGGGCGTTAGGATCCCCCCTCAGATTCTGCAGTTGATATGTGCCTACCCCAATATTCTCGGCCACCTGGAATGGTCTAAGCCATAGATTCTGAAACTTAGAATGTTTTCCTTTAAGCTCATTTGCTCTGTCCCATTTTAGGACTAAGTCTCCCACTTCAAAATTCTTCTCTGTTGATGAGCTATGAATTTTAATTTTTCTTTCTCCCTTTATTCTTCCAACATGAGGAGGGTATCAATTCTTTGTTGTATGATTGATGAGGGTTGTCCTCTCCAATCTTGAGCAAGTTGAAGAGATGAAAGATATAGCCCATTTGGGAGAATGGATTCCTGTCTGTATACCAGAAAGTATGGGGAATTCCATATATCTTCCTTGGGTGTAACTCTATTGGCCCATAAATCATTATGAATTGAACTATGCCAATTCCTCTGGTTGTCTGTAACTGTTTTCTTCAATACCCTCATCAGGTTTTTATTACTTGATTCTGCCACTCCCTTCCCCTATGGATAGTAGTTTGCAGAGTATCTGATTATGATTCCTTTGTCTAGAGGAAAATATGTTAATAAGGTGGAATAAAAGTAAGCCTCATTATAAAAAACAAGGACAGAAGGCACACCAAACCTTGTGATCAGCTGTTTTTCTATGACTTGGATCACCACCTTTTCGTTTACATGGGTCAGTGGGATGGCCTCTGCCCATTTCGTGAAATAATATGTGGCGATTAGTATGTATCTATGTTGTTTTGAATAACTCGGTGTAATTTCTCCTATGATATCTAACTCCCATTGCTCGAATGGCCTGGAAACGACCACTGGTTGGAGTGGGACAACTGCTCTCTTCTCCCTCCCTGCGCTTATTTGACAAGTTTTACAGTTTCTAGCGTATGTGTGAGCGTCCCTGAATAAAGGAGGCCAATAATAGCCATCTCTTAGTATTTTATGAGCACTGGTGTTTCCTACGAAATTTCCACCCGTAGGACCATCATGGATCTCCTTCATAACTATGTTTTCATCTTCATGTTCGAGACATCTTAAAATTACCCCATCATAATTAACATGGAAGAGCACCGAATTTATGAGGCGATATTGTGAAGATCTTAACCTGAGGGCTCTCCTTTTCATAGGGTTTAGGTTTTTTGGGAAAGTCCCATGATGCAGGAGATAAGTCAGTTTCTCGTACCAAGACTCATGCCTTGGGGAGATGTATGAAGCTTCTCCACACCATAATGCCAATTCATTCTCCCATTTGGGGTCTTCATTTACTTGGTCCTAGGCTTCAACTGCCATTTTTCAGAACCCTTGTCTTTTAACCAGTTTAGAAGGTTTTATATCTAGATCAAATTCTTGGACTACTACCATCCAGTTTCCTCTTCTTTCCCCCATCTCCTGTTGAGTAAATAGGGATCAGACTGCAGGGTGAGGCACGATGACTTTGGTATGGTTCTTAAGGATGTAATATTTGAAGTATTTTACTACCTTGTATACTGCATAAGCACACTTATCTATAGCAGGGTAATTTAGTTCGGCCCCTTGGAGATTAGTGCTCATGAATGATACCGAGCCTCATTGTTGTCATCATCCTTCTGAGTCAATATTGTAGCTAACGATTGGTCGGAGAAGAAGGTATAGAGGAAAAAATATTTGCTGAAATCGGGACTTTGTAACACTGGATCCTGAGATATTGTAGTCTTAATATTGTTGAAATCCCTCTTTCATTCATCATCCCACTTAAATTCAACATCTTTAAGAATCATTTTTTGTAAGGGTTTGATAGTTTCAACGAAATCAGGGGTGAATTTTCTTACAAAATTGATTTTCCCGAAGAACGATTGCATAGTCTTTTTGTGGTGGGCTAATGGAAGCTGAGCTATATCCCTAATCTGTTATGGGTCTATGTGAATGCTTGCTTGAGATATAATGTGGCCTAACAACTTACCTTACTCGACACCAAAAATAATTTTCTTAGGGTTTAAGGATATACTGTATTTCCTACACCTTTCGAAATTCTGGGTTAAATGTTGGATGTGATCTTCTCTGTTCTTTGAATACACAGTCACGTCATCCAAATAGACTACTACACATTTTTTGATTATTCCTTGAAAATCTATGTCCATGGACCTCTAGAAGGTTGACCCTGCATTTATTAACCCAAAGGGCATACGTTTATAAGAAAAGGTTACCCACTTGATTTAGAAGGTAGTTTTCAAACAGTCTTCCTCTGAGACTAGAACTTGGTTGTAACCTGAAAAATCGTCCAGCAGGGAGAAAATATTAGAGCCCGACATGGTCTGCAATAGTTTCTCCATTGGCGGGACTGGGTAGTTATCCTTTTTTTGAAGCTCTACTGAGGTTTTTGAAATCTACACATAGGCAGATCTCCCTAGAATTTTTCCTCACATGAACCAAATTTTCTACCCATGCAGAGTGTCTAACCTGGAAGATAATTTTGGCATCTAATAGTTTCTTTAATTCTTGACACATGAGAGGTTCCAGGGATGGATGGTACTTCCAGAGCTTCCGCTGGAAGGGTTTCACTTTAGGTTTTAATGGGATAGTGTGTTGAATGATACGAGTATTGTAAGTTTTCAGATCTCGGTGGGACCAAGAAAAAACATCTTGATATTGTCTGAAAAGTTTGAGATAGGCCTTCCTTTCCTCTTTATATATTGTCTTTTCAAGATTTATATTCTTGGGGTTTTTAGGGGTTCCTAGATTTATAGTTTCATGCGTGGGACAGGAACTCCCCGTCTTTATGTTGGTTGACCCTTTGAATCTTTCTCTTAAGTCAAAAAGGTTTTCTAAATTAGCTACCCCTTTCGGTATCATGTGATACCTTAGTTTTTTAGTCGATTGATCTGTATGAGAAATAATTTCTGCTAATTGATCTTGGAATACTTCATCGCCAATATCCAAGTCTCTAAAATTATCCTGATTGGTCAAAAATTTTATGATTTGTTGATCTCCTTCAAAGACCTTCCAATTAGAAATATTGTTGGGCACCGACAGTTTGTAGAGAAGATCCACAGTGAACCGAGAGGCTTCATAGTCTTCTAGAGGTGATAGCGTTGAGACAACGGTGGCCAGAGAATCAACAAGAACGTTCTTTGTTCTAGGGATCGTCGTAATGTTGAAGGCTTCAAAATGCTCTATTAGCCTGTGCACTTCCTGTTGGTAATTCTTCAGGTGCAAAGAATTGCAATGTATAGTGTTCCTTACTTGTCTAACGATGATTTTAGAATCTCCAAAAAAATTCAATTCTTAAACGTTTAATTCTATGGCTTTCTTTAGCCCTTGTACTATAGCTTCACACTCGATGGTATTGTTTGTGCATTCAAATTCTAGTCTTCAGGATAGGAAATGTCGTATACCTTTTGGATCAATGAGGATGCACCTTACCCATGAACCTTCTTGCAATTTAGATCCATCAAAGTATAAGGTCCAAACTTGTGGGAAAAACCTATCATCTTCCCCTTTCTCATCACTTTCATCCTTTCCTCATGTTTGTTATGTGATTTCTAACATAGGTTCTTGAAAAAAGAGGGTTTCCTCTGTCGTCGTCGACAATTTTTCTTGAAAAAACATTTCAAAGTTTTGAGTAAGAGGGACATCATATGAGAGGGGGGAGAAATTCCCGAAATCGAAGTCACATGAATAATTTCCTAGCACAGGGAAATCTATCGATGAGGGTTCATTGAGGGTTTCTAAGTCAATGACAATATGTTTTAGATATCTTTCCCTATCGATCTTGATCATATTCGTGTGTCCCTTTAATGGTAGCTAAAGGTGAGCCCAGTCTATACTAAAGTATCCATTTAATTTCTCAGATCAATCTCGACTTAATAACAATCCATAAGCTTCTGGGATATCTACTACAATGTTGTCAATCACTTGCACAAATTTAGGGTGTGTCACTATTCTGATCATTACATATTTGAGCTCTCCCATGACCTTTACCTGGGTTCTGTCTAGATGTATTACATGTTTATCGCTTTTGATTGGGACTGTGTTTAATTTTTTGAAAATAGACAATGGAATAACATTAGAGGATGCTCCTGAGTCAACCAAACAATTATGGAGGTTTATGTTGAAGACTTCAAATGTCAAAAGGAACGGTGGGACAAAAGGTTTTCCCTTCTTATCTTCAGAGCAGGCGTTCACAGTTGGTTTATTCCTTAGATCTATGGGAGTTATATTTTATCCTTGGTTAGTGGTTGTTGTAGGATTTTCTACTCTCAATGCTTGTAACATAAAGTCCTTTTGTTGAGGGATTCTACATATTTCCATGACCAATATGTTTGCTTTCAACTTTTTCAAGTCTTCTACTATGTTGTAGTCTAGCTTGGGCAATTCTCGTGTATGGATGTTTATAAGATTTCTTCGGGGAACAAAAGGCGCTTTCGGGTGATTGGGAGCTCGTCTTCCTCCTGAAGTTTGGGCAGCAGTAAGATCGTTTGAGACATGTTGACCCCTACTTCGTGTTTGCACAACCAAGACCTCTGCAGGTGGTTTTTGAACCTCAAATAGGTCATCGAAAGGCATTGGTAGGTCAAGATCCCATATGAGCATGGTTGTTTCTTCTGGTGGATCAACTTCTTATTTATCAACAGTATTCATAATTGATCTGCTTGATTTTTCGGTTAGGGAAACTTCATCTAGAAACCGGTCGACCATCAAATTCATGGCATGCACCCATTTTGGGCAGTCTCTTTCAGAGTGTTTCTCTTGGTGATAAGTATAGAAAGAGTCGGAAGTTAAGTTTCCTAGATCAATGTTTAAGTTGGCTATGGGAGGTTCAATTGCTTTAAATGGTGGATTCCTTTTGAAAAACGTTTTATAGCACCTATGGACTTGGTTTCCTTCCCCTACATTTCTTTTCATGTATATGATTTCATTTGACAATTTTTTGACCATGCGTTATAGGTATTCTATGTCCCCACTTCCCTTTTCGGGACCTTGTTTTGTTTGTTTTCCTGGGGGTCTAGTCAATAGCAGTCCTCTTCAGGGAGGAGGTTGAACTTATTTTTTAACTAATGAGACCTAGCCTTCTTTACATCCCTTCATTTGGAACTCTATTGTTTTGGCTTATTCAAAATTCTCAGCTAAGGTTGGTTTGGCAGCCCTCTTCACAAACATGGAGATAGAAGTTGGGAGAGCATTAACATATACTTCGATTTGCAACTCCTGAGTGGGTTTAGCTTTGGGTTGGAATTTGTTTAAGATAGTGGTGAATATTTGATTGAAGTATTTAACCTTCTCCTTTGAACTCATGGTGGCAGCGAACAACTCGGCCATCAAAGCTCCTGTAGTGGTTTCTTCTGCAAATTTGTCTAGAAAATCTTTTTGAAACTTCGTCCAACTAGTTATGGATCCTACAGGTAAGTTAAAATACCACGTGGGGGCCGAATTCTCAAAAGTGTAGGGAAAAATCCTGCATACTACGTCTTCATGTCGAACATTCATCAATATGATAGCTAGTATGAATTTTTTGATATGGTCTTTAGGAAATCCTGAGGTTTCAGGGTCAAATTTAGGGAGTAACTTTTCTAGATGTCGAGGAAGGTTATGTACTCGTCCAGGGTTGTCCAAAGCATCTATGGCCAACCAAGGTTGATTATTCTGAGGTGGGTTTCCCCTTTCTTCATTATGATCATTGTTATCTTCCATGTCTTCCGATCCCGAAACTAAGCGTTATGAGTTAAACCCTTCCTCGTCGGAAAAACCGTCAGGTTCAGAGCAGTTGTCGGCTGGTGTTTCGAGGATTAGATTAAGAGGATGTTCGATTTCAGTGAGGGAGAAATCTATCAAGTATTATACTGTGTGTACAAAAACCTGGTTGAGGGACTCGTCCACTTGTCTGCTTATTTGTTTTCTTTGAGGAAGTAACAGAGCTAAGGGAAACACATCGATTTGTCAAGCGTAAGCTCTTGTGATTCTTCTGAATTGGTTCAATTCCTCGTGAAGAAGAGCCTAAGGTATATCAGGGAATAAATGTTCTTCCTCTTGCTGGGTTGAGTTACTCGTTTCAGGAGTACTCAATGTGTGTGGGTTGTCTTGGGAATGACTAGCCATGCATGTGGGTTGTTTTGAATCTACACACCGTGTGAAAGATTTTATAAAAAATATTTTCATCCATTCATTCTTCAGGCCCTCCTTCTAGCGCCAATTCTGTTGAGGGGTCCTAAATCCATTTAACTCATCAGTATGAACCAAACCCGCCACCGAGGCCCAATTAGACTCTGCAATGTTTAATAGTGGAATGGTTCTCTAGATATCACAATCTGTCCAATTAATCGATGGGCTTTACATTTTTTAGTGAAAGCTCCTCCTTCAGTTCAGACGTTCTCTTTTTGTATTTTATCTTATAGGTAGGAACGGTACAAGATAAAAGCCGGTATAAACCAACTAGGTAACAAAGTGGGAAAACTTAACTACTGGAGAAGTTTGAGCTTGGGATAACCCTTTCACTCTAGCATGTTGACAATGATTCTTTACCACAAGCCTAATACTAATACATTAACCTGATGGTGTTCCAATTATTGACCGAGATATAATTTATCAGAAGAAAACATACATGCAATAAATGATGGAAAGAAAAATAGTTTCATTAACTCTAATCATCAATTACATATTAACACAATGATTTATTTTTCATCATTAAAGACAAGAACTATAAAGATACTGAATCATATAACTTATCAATAGATCCATAATTTCTTACTCGTTACAACATCTGTTCATGAGATATAAAATCAGAAATAATTCATCTTTAGATCCAATCACACACGCTTTTGATAAAACACAAACTTTGTCGATGTTCCTAAACAAGACTTCTCAATTAAGGAAGCTCCGAAATAGTTCTTTACAAATCGAAAAATGAGGATCTTTGCAACAACCATCGACCTTTTGCTAATAGGGTGATCTTCTTATTTACAACATATTATTAACTAAAAATAGCTATTAAAAGTGTATCTAAGTAAAATGAAAACTCGTGACATGGCGCTTTCATTTCTTAGTATTTCTAAGAGTCGTCACATGATCTCATTTGAGTGGATGAATCTTATCATACTCTGACCATTTGACGAAGAGATCCTCTCATGTGTTAGCATACAAGAATCTATGTTGTTCCATTGGTGCTGAAAGGATATCTCTTATCTCTACTGCCCATGCCTGATACTTGACTATTCTGGAACTTAACTGCTGCAATATGGCTCGAGATTTGATCGAGTGTTCCATGAAATGCTACACTTGTCCTTGTTCCATGTCCACCACCTTTTCTATCTCTACAGCCCATGATGAGTCTTGTTCGATATGTTATTTTACTATGTTGCGCAATTCGACAAAGTCATCGGGTGTGCCGAATTTGGGGAGGTCGATGTCCCTCATTGCCTGATTGATCTTAATCCAACTCTTTTCTCACTGAGGCCATTTCTCTTGGATTTCCCGATCAGGTTCTTGAGCCATTTTTACCCAATATTTGACCGATTTCTTTATGCGGTAGATGTTGCTTTCCCTTAGCACCTGAATGTCGTGCTCTTCGACATCTCAGCCCTGTTGAACCGCGTTGATATAGTCAATCATTTCCATGGCTTGGTGTGATTTTTCATACCACCTTTCCATATCCTTGCACGTCACCAATGCCATGAGGGTGTCTTCTTGAAGCTCAATTATCCTTGCAGTGAATAGGTGTCGTTCATCTATAAATTTACTGTAGGCCTCCCGAAATTTGCTTCTCAAGAACCTCGCGGCTTGTGTGGTGTCCTGGTAATATTTTTCCAAGTGGCGTAGATGTCCAAATTCCTTCAGTGCAATTACCAACTCCTCGTCATCCCTTTTTTCTTTGTCAGGGTGGCATCTATGATTGCCATCCCTGCTCCGATAAGTTCAGATGTATTGGCATGCTCTGTGTTCATCAACTTTTCCTTCGTGGTGATGAGGATGGAATGATCTAGAGTGATCCTACTCTTCTTGGTGGTTCTCTTCATGATAGCTTTCCTTTTCCAGTCATAGGATATGGCATGTATATCAACAACTTCATTTATGGTTTCGGGGATTTTCTAATCTCCCCAGGTAAGCATATTTCCCAGGGTCCCGACGATGTATATTTGTTCAATATCGGGTTCTTGAACCTCCTCCATGTGTTCTGAAGGTCTGGCTTGTGGTTGTTTCTCGTCGGGAGGTTGAGTACCGTTTGGTGTACTTATTATCCTCCCTCCACCATGAGGCCATTACCCGACTGGTGTTGTGGCGTTCATAGAACTTCACCATGAAGTTTGTGTTTAGCCGCTCCTCAGGATATCTAAGCTTGTAGTATTTATGAACTTCTACTGGTAGGAACACCCTGACACACCCACCATTGTCATCGTTGATTAAACATTTCTGTGTGTCTGTGTGGTCGATGAGCCACTTCAAGACTTCAATACAGGGAAAAATAGGGGTTATGATTTCCACCATGTGTAGGTACGACCGTCGGATGTTTGAGAACACTTCATCGTCGAGTGCTCTTGCATTTGGATCATTGTGTGGGACATATTCTAGGTATTCCTCCCGACTAATCTTGTTAAAGAGTTATCCCTAATGCGAGAGTGCCATCTTGGACCCCGTGCTTGCCTTTGTATCTCCAAAGGCCAGACGCTGAATAAAAACATTCTTCATTGTGGTTTTGATGATTGGTTCTGGTCTCGGAGTGTATTCCAATTGTTTTGCGACCCCTGGAGAGGAGCCTTCGCCTACCTTTGGTTCTTCCATCTTGGGTGCCCTCAACGATCGTCTGGTAGTTGGCTTTCTTGGCGACATTATTCCTGCAACTAAAACAAAGTTTTATAGATTGTGTAAAGAACAAAACCGGATGAGAAACATATAATTTGTAGCCATGTAAAACTTACATACTTGGATACGTACCTGGGAAGCTTGCTAAAACCTGGTTATTTTGATACTCACGGTATCTTTTCAGCCTTCGAATTACTCATCTTGCTTCTCTGGATGGTCTGAATTTCCTTGAGCGTAGAATGATTTCATTTACAACGGCTCAAGAGAATTTAAACCAGGGAAGAACTTACCGCATCACATCATCCATTCAATTTGGGTGATGAGTGAAATTGAAACAAATCTGTCACTGAATATCTACAACTTAAATTCATCTTGGGTTGACGACGGAGGCACGTGGGTGATGTGGTTTATCGATGATTTTAAATGGTTGTTTTTATTGACGCATGAGTTAGAAACTAATGCAGGATTTGGTATTAATTAGCCCCTTAAATGCTCAAAATATGATCGTATATAATGCTAAAACATCCCATCGTGTCGCTCTCTTAGTGGGTGGATCGGGGATCGGGGATGTGCTATGAACATTTTCATTGATGTCCTTCTGTAAAAAATCTCTGATGCCGATCAATCTCATCGTACAATGTTTTCGTGGAAAATCTTAGTCGAAGGTGTGAATCAGACTTAGGGAACCAAGAATGACTCGAGGTAAAACTAGACTGCACAATTCTCCAATCTGGCAAAGACATGTGGCATTGAAGACCGGTGACCTAATTCACATGTATTAATCAGATTCAGGACTTTCCTTAAGTTATTCGTTCTAAAACAAACCTTAGTTTGTCGATGCCAAAAAAGTGTCCAGGGTTGGTGATCAACGATAAACCTATCAAGTGCTTTTCTTCGGATTAGCTTCCTAGAAAAAGTCTTGATGTCGAAAATGCATCAGGGATCGATGATCGGGAATATCTTTTAGCACGGTCAAAATGTTTGTTGTGATCATTTTAGGATTTCTTCAAATTTGATAAGCGCATCGGGCATCGACTATCGACGATGTCTTTTCTTTCTTTATTAGCATCTATTCCCCTCGTCTTTTATCGATGTCGAAGGGGAATTGGCTATCGGCGCTATCCTTATAAAAGACTTGTCGTAAAAGAAAAACTTACTTTTTCCGATACCAATGAAGATCAACGTTCGACGACTGAGATTTTCCGAGTGGTTATTTTCCTTATTTGAATTCCTTCCAATGTCGAATATGAGTGTGTTGGGTGAAGTGTTTTGGTTTTTGATTATTTATTCATGTGTTAAGGCCTTTTAAGTCATGGGGTTCCATAAGTTCAAGCAAACCCGATTAGCTGATGAGAGTCATGATAATAAGCAATTAGAAAACATTTCTCAAAATGAAGTCAAATCAGACAGTCCAAAGATCAAGTGGCACCCAAAAAAGTAAAAATTTGACATAGGATTTTTTAGGGTGTGTTGAGTGATCAACACTACCCTTAGCAGCAAAGAATAATTTTGTTTCTCCCATGTCCTGAATTTTGTTGTTGCAGACTCTCACCCTATTAGGAAGACGATCTTCAAATATTACTAGGTTCCTATGTTTCCAGACCTCCCAGTAGATATAACATGGCAATTCATTTTACAATAAATCAATATTAATTTTCATTTTACAATGAACATATCATCACGTGCTCATAGGAAAATCTTATGTACATTTTACATATGTAGGATGAAAAAGGTGAAAAGTATGTGAAATATAAACTCATATTATTAAACAACTAAGTCATTTGATTAAAAAAACAAAATTAAATAAGAAAAATATTAAAATTCAAAGATCGACATGCTCAATTTTAAATGTTTGAATCTAAACTACAATATGATTGATTATGAGATGTTTTCCAGTGTTAGTCCAAAATGAGATGTTTTCCTTTGTTAGTCCAAAATATTTGTTGTCCAAATTGAAAAAATCCTACTATTATTACAGAGATATTGGTCATACTCTATGTAGTAACTTGTCTTTCAAGTGCATGGAAAGTGGTATGTGCTTGCTAAGAACAAAGGTAAGGTGTGCACCCCTACTTGCATTGTACTGGTTTTCATCCCGCCACAATTATCAATATCCACACGTTTGTGTCATAATGAGGGAAACTCTAAATACACTGAGAAACACTTTGCATATCAAGACATATTCAATATTTAACTAAAACAAGTGATTCACATAGAAATAACTTATATTTAAGTATCTCTATCCATAATATCAATGATCAAACAACGTCCTCTGCCATTCCAAATCCATGAGGAACTCGTTGATCATTGATGAAAAATTTTGCAACCTTGTTAATATCTTGATGAGAGATATTATTTTCTTCTTTCTTATCAGATGTTGTTGCCAAAACCGAAGAACGAGAACCGGAAACTGGAAATAGCCCATGTTCCACTGGGTTCACTGTGGAATTGGATCATTTATTGCATATTTTCTCTTCTAATATGCCTCCACATGTGTATCACCACTTTCTACACATCTTAAAACACTATAAAATCTCTAGTACGAGTTACTGATGATAACAAATAGTTTACTTAGTTCTGAAGAATACCCAGAAAAAGAGTAGAGAGCTAAAGGAACTTAGAAAATATCTAAAATCTCTAGTACAAATTAGTACCACTGATGATAACAAACAATTTACTTAGTTTGGAAAACCCAGAAAAAAAGTAGAGAGCTAAAGGAAGAAGATCTCCCTCATGAATACAAAACAAAGAGAAAAAGGAGAGGAGGAAGGAAAATGGACGACTCAACCTTCTCTCTATTTTTTTTGGGTTTTTGGAACATAGCTAGTATGATTAAACCCATAAAATACCCTAATAGACCTCTCTTTCAAGTTATCCCACCTTGCAATTATTAGCAAAAACACAAGATGGAATAAAATGGTGAAGCAGTAGCACTTCTTACCTTTTCCAAGCAATTGAAGTTGCCTCTGATATTCTTCAAATTTCTAAGAGGTAGAACATTTCTGTCCACTACAATGGAGGAAGGACTAAGCTCTACACATTGAGAAATTTCAACTGAAATCTTCTGAATCTGTGTTTTAACATAAATCTTATGAATCTGCGTTTTAACATCATGAATTTGTTGAATCTGTTCCTCTTTTCTCTAATGCATTTCTTCCTATAGAGGAGATATCACTTCCAATTATGTGGAAATGTGAATATGAAAACACAATAAGAAACTATTATTTTATATGTATATATTAGTCTAGATTCATCCATTTCTAAATATTTTCTCACTTTTTCTCTCTAAAAGAGTTTTGCATCTTATTATTGTTGTTAATTGGAACCATGAACATATTGCAATTAAAATGAGCTTACTTTTGACTAAGATCCATAGAACAATCTCTTTTKYTTTGGGTGAAAACCTAGTAAACCTCGTATTTCTTCCCCTCAAGTTCTACAATTTCTTGCCTCKAGGAAAAGCAAACAAATATGGCATTGAGACTAATATATATATATGGAAATGATGTATTTCTCTCAAAACTTGTAATCCTTTAAAAKCAATCTTGACAATGCATTTTTTTTTTTTGGTATAATATAYATTGCCTCTATCCAAATTTGAATCAAACATGGTTACATATTTTTTACTGTTTTGACATCTTTACTATAGTTTGGACAAAAATAAATTTTCATTATTTAATGGAAATTAATTTTGATTATTAATAATGAAAATGTTTTATCATAAATAAGTATAGATTTTTTGTTTTGATTACATAACATAAATTAAATTAATTGTTTTTATTAATAATGAAATTGTTTCTCTATCTAAAGAGTATTGCTAAAATAGATTATTTATACATAAATTTTATTGTTTATGGCCATTAGGTGATGATAGTGCAATCAATACTTCAATCTTATAATCCAAAATACTTCATAGTTTATATTTTCTAACTATTTCACCCATCTGCAAAGTCTTGCTCAATTTTATATGCAAGACATAATTAAAAGAAGAACAAAATTGAGAAGACACAATTAAAAAGAGAATAAAATTGAGAACTCAAACTATAGCTATGGTTATTTTTCATCTAGTTAGAATGCTTCATTGAATTGACTTCATGTTTATCTTATGTTTATCTTGATGAATTTGTTTTCTTATATTCATTGTTATTTTATATTAAACATCTTATTCCATAATTTTTTTAGTCTTAAATCTAATCTAAGTCTTTTAATAAATTACACAATGTAGAGAATATTTTCATTTTCATTTTTAATAATAAAAATTAATTTATGTTATATAATCAAAATACAAAACCTACTTAATGAGAAAACATTTTCATTATTAATAATCAAAATAAATTTCCATCAAATAAACAAAATTTATTTTGGTCAAAACAATAGTAAAGATGTCATTTTTAATGAAGCAAATGTCTTTATATGAGAATTTCAAAAGATAATTTTAAAGATGCATTTTTTAGTCAGCTTTGTTTTTGTTTGCTTCTCCTCAAAGCAAGAAATCACAAAACTTGAACTTGAGGGGAAGAAATACAAAGTTTTGATCCAAATGCCGAATCTGAGTGTGTCAGATGAAGTGTTTTGGTTGTTGATTCATTATTCACATGTTAAGGCCTTTTAATTAATGGGGTTCCATAAGTTCAAACAAACCTGAATAGATGATGTGAGTCATGATAATAAGAAAAGACAACATTTCTCAAAATGAAGTCAAATCAGACAGTGCAAAGATCAAGTGGTACCCAAAAAAGTAAAAAATTGACATAGGATTTTTTAGGGTGTGTTGAGTGCTAAAAAAATGGAGATTTACTGGGAGAAAGAAGAATCTTTGTTCCTACCTCGGGCTCGACTGATGAAAAATTTGGCTAACAACTTAACTGGTTTTTTATTAGAGCCTCTTTTATCCTTGCATTTGAAATTCCCTGGTTGGTGCATTTGGGCCTACCTATGGGGTTTTCAACCTTTATTCCACCTTCGTTTCCTGCAAACCTGACTGATGCCCCTTTTGACAAGAGTCTAGTAAAACATTCACTGGAACTAGACCTTTTAGTTACCCTTATTCACTTTCTACGGTGTTGCTCCACTGCCAGCGAGCATCCATAGCCCTGGTGAAGTCACCCCGACCTCACAGACCTTTCTCTACTACCAGTAAGTGTCTATAGCCCCGACGGATTTATCTGCATAACCTCTCCTACTGTGTTCTCATTTGATATAGTTTATTTTATTTCGACAAAATTCCCTGAGCGAGTGGGAAAGGAGGACGTCTGCTATTTGCAAAATGAGATGGTTAAGGTGAAACTTTGCTAGCTCCGTCTCTGAGGTACATGTAGTCCTTTCCATATTACCATCTTTCCCTCAAGGTTTTACCAGAACACCCGATAGACACTTCATCACTTCAAGGTTGTTCATTTGCATAGGTTAGGTAGAGGACCCCTTAAAACACTTGCAGGTCCCCTAGCTCTTCTTGTGTTGTATGTGAGTGATGAGTTAGGAACAAAGTTTGTTATATCACATGAATTAAGGTCAACCATTGTATTTCTAAACAAAATATTCAAAAGTGTAGAAGTACAATAGAAAAAGACAAAAAAAATGCATTCTGCAATCGACCTATCTAAAGCAAACATCGTGAAAACATAAACACATTTTTTTTTAATGGAAATTTTGTTTTAGGGCTTGGCCATTCACCGGGAGGGCGTCATGATCCCCCCTCAGATTCTGCAGTTGATATGTGCCTACCCCAATCTTCTCGGCCACCTGGAATGGTCTAAGCCATAGATTCCGAAACTTAGAATGTTTTCCTTTAAGCTCATTTGCTCTGTCCCATTTTAGGACTAAGTCTCCCACTTCAAAATTCTTCTCTGTTGATGAGCTATGAATTTTAATTTTGCTTTCTCCCTTTCTTCTTCCAACATGAGGAGGGTATCAATTCTTTGTTGTATGATTGATGAGGGTTGTCCTCTCCAATCTTGAGCAAGTTGAAGAGATGAAAGATATAGCCCATTTGGGAGAATGGATTCCTGTCTGTATACCAGAAAGTATGGGGAATTCCCTATAGCTTCCTTGGGTGTAACTCTATTGGCCCATAAATCATTATGAATTGAACTATGCCAATTCCTCTGGTTGTCTGTAACTGTTTTCTTCAATATCCTCACCAGGTTCTTATTACTTGATTCTGCCACTCCCTTCCCCTATGGATAATAGTTTGCAGAGTATCTGATTATGATTCCTTTGTCTAAAGAAAAATGTGTTAATAAGGTGGAATAAAAGTAAGCCTCATTATAAAAAACAAGGACATAAGGCACACCAAACCTTGTGATCAGCTATTGTTCTATGACTTGGATCACCACCTTTTTGTTTACATGGGTCAACAGGATGGCCTCTGCCCATTTCGTGAAATAATCTGCGGCGATTAGTATGTATCTATGTTGTTTTGAAGAACTCGGTGTAATTTCTCCTATGATATCTAACCCCCATTGCTCGAATGGCCTGGAAAAAACCACAGGTTGGAGAGGGACAACTGCTCTCTTCTCCCTCCCTGCGCTTATTTGACAAGTTTTACAGTTTCTAGCGTATGTGTGAGAGTCCCTGAATAAATGAGGCCAATAATAGACATCTCTCAGTATTTTATGAGCACTGGTGTTTCTTGCGAAATTTCCACCCGCAGGACCATCATGGATCTCCTTCATAACTATGTCTGCATCTTCATGTTCAAGACATCTTAAAAGTACCCCATCATAATTAACACGGAAGAACACCAAATTTATGAGGCGATATTGTGCAGATCTTAACTCGAGGGCTCTCCTTTCCACATGGTTTAGGTTTTTTGGGCAAGTCCCATGATGCAGGAGATAAGTCAGTTTCTCGTACCAAGACTCATGCCCTGGGGAGATGTATGAAGCTTCTCCACACCATAATGCCAATTCATTCTCCCATTCGGGGTCTTCATTTACTTGGTCCTAGGATTCAACTGCCATTTTGCATAACCCTTGTCTTTTAACCAGTTTAGAAGGTTTTATATCTAGATCAAATTCTTGGACTAATACCATCCAATTTCCTCTTCTTTCCCCCATCTCCTGTTGAGTAAATAGGGATCAGATTTCAGGGTGAGGCACGATGACTTTGGTATGGTTCTTAAGGATGTAATATTTGAAGTATTTTACTACCTTGTATACTGCATAAGCACACTTATCTATAGCAGGGTAATTTGGTTTGGCCCCTTAGAGATTAGTGCTCATGAATGATACCGAGCCTCATTGTTTTCATCATCCTTCTGAGTCAATATTGTAGCTAATGATTGGTCGGAGAAGAAGGTATAGAGGAAAAAATATTCGCTGAAATCGGGACTTCGTAACACTGGAGCCTGGGATATTGCAGTCTTAATATTGTTGAAATCCCTCTTTCATTCATCATCCCACTTAAATTCAACATCTTTAAGAATCGTTTTTTGTAAGGGTTTGATAGTTTCAACGAAATCGGGGGTGAATTTTCTTACAAAATTGATTTTCCTGAAGAACGATTGCATAGTCTTTTTGTGGTGGGCTAATGGAAGCTGAGCTATATCCCTAATCCATTATGGGTCTATGTGAAGGCCTGCTTGAGATATAATGTGGCCTAACAACTTACCTTCCTCGACACCAAAAATAGTTTTCTTAGGGTTTAAGGATATACTGTATTTCCTACACCTTTCGAAAATCTGGGTTAAATGTTGGATGTGATCTTCTCTGTTCTTTGAATACACAGTCACGTCATCCAAATAGAGTACTACACATTTTTTGATTAGTCCTTGAAAATATACGTCCATGGCCCTCTGGAAGGTTGACCCTGCGTTGATTAACCCAAAGGGCATACATTTATAAGCAAAGGTTACCCACTTGATTTAGAAGGTAGTTTTCAAACAGTCTTCCTCTGAGACTAGAACTTGGTTGTAACCTGAAAAATCGTCCAGCAGGGAGAAAATATTAGAGCCCGACATGGTCTGCAAGAGTTTCTCCATTGGTGGGACTGAGTAGTTATCCTTTTTCTGAAGCTCTACTGAGGTTTTTGAAATCTATGCATAGGCAAATCTCCCCAGAATTTTTCCTCACATGAACCAAATTTTCTACCCATGTAGAGTGTCTAACCTGGAAGATAATTTTGGCATTTAATAGTTTCTTTAATTCTTGACACATGAGAGGTTCCAGGGATGGATGGTACTTCCATAGCTTCTGTTGGAAGGGTTTCACTTTAGTTTTTAATGGGATAGTGTGTTGAATGATACGAGTATCGTAAGTTTTCAGATCTCGGTGGGACCAAGAAAAAACATCTTGATATTGTCTGAAAAGTTTGAGATATGACTTCCTTTCCTCTTTATATATTGTCTTTTTGAGATTTATATTCTTGGGGTTTTCAGGGGTTCCTAGATTTATAGTTTCATGCGTGGGACAGGAACTCCCCGTCTTTATGTTGGTTGACCCTTTGAATCTTTCTCTTAAGTCAAAAAGGTTTTCTAAATTAGCTACCCCTTTCGGTACCGTGTGATACCTTAGTTTTTCAGTCGATTGATCTGTATGAGGATCAATTTCTACTAATTGATCTTGGAATACTTCATCGCCAATATCCAAGTCTCTAAAATTATCCTGATTGGTCAAAAAGTTTATGATTTGTTCATCTCCTTCAAAGACCTTCCAATTAGAAATATTGTTGGGCACCGACAGTTTGTAGAGAAGATCCAC
Source organism: Picea glauca (assembly GCA_000966675.3). Classification (NCBI taxonomy): domain Eukaryota; kingdom Viridiplantae; phylum Streptophyta; class Pinopsida; order Pinales; family Pinaceae; genus Picea; species Picea glauca. The sequence goes on from JZKD02S2234108.1 coordinate 368,214, forward strand.
AGTGAACCGAGAGGCTTCATAGTCTTCTAGAGGTGATAGTGTTGAGGCAGAGGTGGCCAGAGAATCAACAAGAACACTCTTTGTTCTAGGGATCGTCGTAATGTTGAAGGCTTCAAAATGCTCTATTAGCCTGTGCACTTCCTATTGGTAATTCTTCAGGTGCAAAGAATTACAATGTATAGTGTTCCTTACTTGTTAACGATGATTTCAGAATCTACGAAAACATTCAATTCTATGGCTTTCTTTAGCCCTTGTACTATAGCTTCACACTCGATGGTATTGTTTGTGCATTCGAATTCTAGTCTACAGGATAGGAAATGTTGTTTACCTTTTGGATCAATGAGGATGCACCTTACCCATGACCCTTCTTGCAATTTAGATCCATCAAAGTATAAGGTCCAAACTTGTGGGAAAAACCTATCATCTTCCCCTTCTCATCACTTTCATCCTTTCCTCATGTTTGTTCTATGATTTCTAACGCAGGTTCTTGACAAAAGAGGGTTTCCTCTGTCGTCGTCGACAATTTTTCTTGAAAAATCATTTCAAAGTTTTGAGTAAGAGGGACATCATATGAGAGGGGGGAGAAATTCCCGAAATCGAAGTCACATGAATAATTTCCTAGCACAGGGAAATCTATTGATGAGGGTTCATTGAGGGTTTCTAAGTCAATGAAAATATGTTTTAGATATCTTTCCCTATCGATCTTGACCATATTCGTGTGTCCCTTTAATGGTAGCCAAAGGTGAGCCCAGTCTATACTAAAGTATCCATTTAATTTCTCAGACCAATCTCGACTTAATAACAATCCATAAGCTTCTAGGATATCTACTACAATGTGGTCAATCACTTGCACAAATTTAGGGTGTGTCACTATTATGATCATTACATCTTTGAGCTCTCCCATGACCTTTACCTGGGTTCTGTCTAGCTATATTACATGTTTATCGCTTTTGATTGGGACTGTGTTTAATTTTTTGCAAATAGACAATGGAATAACATTAGAGGATGCTCCCGAGTCAACCAAACAATTATGGAGGTTTATGTTGAAGGCTTCAAATGTCAAAAGGAATGGTGGGACAAAAGGTTTTCCCTTCTTATCTTCAGAGAAAGCGTTCACAGTTGGTTTATTCCTTAGATTTGTGGGAGTTAGACTTTCTCCTTGGTTAGTGCTTGTTGTAGGATTTTCTACTCTCAATGCTTGTAACATAAAGTCCTTTTGTTGAGGGATTCTACATATTTCCATGACCAATATGTTTGCTTTCAACTTTTTCAAGTCTTCTACTATGTTGTAGTCTAGCTTGGGCGATTCTCGTGTATGGATGTTTATAATATTTCTTCGGGGAACAAAAGGCGCTTTCGGGTGATCGAGAGCTCGTCTTCCTCCCGAAGTTTGGGCAGTAGTAAGATCGTTTGAGACATGTTGACCCCTACTTCGTGTTTGCACAACCAAGACCTCTGCGGGTGGTTCTTGAACCTCAAATAGGTCATCGAAAGGCATTGGTAGGTCAAGATCCCATATGAGCATGGTTGTTTCTTCTGGTGGATCAAATTCTTCTTTATCAACAATATTCATAATTGATCCGCTTGATTTTTCGGTTAGGGAAACTTCATCTAGAAACCGGTCGACCATAAAATTCATGGCATGCACCCATTTTGGGCAGTCTCTTTCAGAGTGTTTCTCTTGGTGATACGTATAGAAAGAGTCGGAAGTTACGTTTCCTAGATCAATGTTTAAGTTGGCTATGGGAGGTTCAATTGCTTTAAATGGTGGATTCCTTTTGAAAAACATTTTATAGCGCCTATGGCCTTGGTTTCCTTCCCCTACATTTCTTTTCATGTATATGATTTCATTTGACATTTTTTTGACCATGCGTTATAGGTATTCTATGTCCCCACTTCCCTTTTCGGGACCTTGTTCTGTTTGTTTTCCTGGGGGTCTAGTCAATAGTAGTCCTCTCCTGGGAGGAGGTTGAACTTATTTTTTAACTAATGAGACCTATCCTTCTTTACATTCCTTCATTTGGAACTCTATTGTTTTGGCTTATTCAAAATTCTCAGCTAAGGTTGCTTTGGCAACCCTCTTCACAAACATGGAGATAGAAGTTGGGAGAGCATTAGCATATACTTCAATTTGCAACTCCTGAGTGGGTTTAGCTTCGGGTTGGAATTTGTTTAAGATAGTGGTGAATATTTGATTGAAGTCTTCAACCTTCTCCTGTGAACTCATGGTGGCGGCGAACAACTCGGCCATCAAAGCTCCTGTAGTGGTTTCTTCTGCAAATTTGTCTAGAAAATCCTTTTGAAACTTCATCCAACTAGTTATGGATCCTACATGTAAGTTAAAATACCACGTGGGGGCCGAATTCTTGAAAGTGTAGGGAAAAATCCTGCATACTATGTCTTCATGTCGAACATTCATCAGTATGATAACTAGTATGAATTTTTTGATATGGTCTTTAGGCAATCCTGAGGTTTCAGGGTCAAATTTAGGGAGTAACTTTTCTAGATGTCGGGGAATGTTATGTACTCGTCTAGGGATGTCCAAAGCATATATGGCCAACTAAGATTGATTATTCTGAGGTGGGTTTCCCCTTTCTTCATTATGATCATTGTTATCGTCCATGTCTTCCGATCCCGAAACTAAGCGTTATGAGTTAAACCCTTCCTCGTCGGAAAAACTGTCAGGTTCAGAGCAGTTGTCGGCTGGTGTCTCGAGGAATAGATTAAGAGGATGTTCGATTTCAGTGAGGGAGAAATCTATCAAGTATTATACTGTGTGTACAAAAACCCGATCGAGGGACTCATCCACTTGTTTGCTTATTTGTTTTCTTTGAGGAAGTAACGGAGCTAAGGGAAACACACCGATTTGTCGAGCGTAAGCTCTTGTGATTCTTCTGAATTGGTTCAATTCCTCGTGAAGAAGAGCCTAAGGTATATCAGGGAATAAATGTTCTTCCTCTTGCTGGGTTGAGTTACTCGTTTCAGGAGTACTCAATGTGTGTGGGTTGTCTTGGGAATGACTAGCCATGCATGTGGGTTGTTTTGAATCTACACGTTGTGTGAAAGATTTTATAAACAATATTTTCAGCCATTCATTCTTCAGGCCCTCCTTCTAGCGCCAATTCCGTTGAGGGGTCCTAAATCCATTTAACTCATCAGTAGGAACCAAACCCACCACCGAGGCCCAATTAGACTCTGCAACGTTTAATATTGGAATGGTTCTCTAGATATCGCAATCTGTCCAATGAATCGATGGGCTTTACATTTTTTAGTGAAAGCTCCTCCTTCAGTTCAGACGTTCTCTTTTTTTATTTTATCTTATAGGTAGGAACGGTACAAGATAAAAGCTGGTATAAACCAACTAGGTAACAAAGTGGGAAAACTTAACTACTGGAGAAGGTTGAGCTTGAGATAACCCTTTCACTCTAGCATGCTGACAATGATTCTTTACCACAAGCCTAATACTAATACATTAACCTGATGATGTTCCAATTATTGACTGAGATACAATTTATCAGAAGAAAACATACATGCAATAAATGATGGCAAGAAAAATAGTTTCATTAACTCTAATCATCAATTACATATTAACACAACGATTTATTTTTCATCATTAAAGACAAGAACTATAAAGATACTGAATCATATAACTTATCAATAGATCCAGAAGTTCTTACTCGTTACAACATCTGTTCATGAGATACAAAATCAGAAATAATTCATCTTTAGATCCAATCACACACGCTTTTGATAAAACACAAACTTTGTCATTGTTCCTAAACAAGACTTCTCAATTAAGGAAGCTCTGAAATAGTTCTTTACAAATCGAAAAATGAGGATCTTTGCAACAACCTTCGATCTTTGCAACAATCTTCTTATTTATAACATATTACTAACTAAAAATAATTATTAAAAGTGTATCTAAGTAAAATGAAACTTCGCGACATGACGCTTTCATTTCTTAGTATTTCTAAGAGTCGTCACATGATCTCATTTGAGTGGATGACTCTTCTCATACTCTGACCATTTGACGAAGAGATCCTCGCATGTGTTAGCATACAAGAATCTATGTTGTTCCATTGGTGCTGAAAGGATCTCTCTTATCTCTACTGCCCATGCCTGATACTTGACTATTCTGGAACTTAATTGCTGCAACATGGCTCGAGCTTTGATCAGGTGTTCCATGAAATGCTACACTTGTCCTTGTTCCATGTCCGCCACATTTTCTATCTCTGCAGCCCATGATGAGTCTTGTTCGACATGTTATTTGACTATGTTGCGCAAGTCGACAAAGTCATCGGGTGTGCCGAATTCAGGGAGGTCGATGTCCCTCATTGCGTGATTGTTCTTGGTCCAACTCTTTTCTCACTCAGGCCATTTCTCTTGGATTTCTCGATCAGGTTCTTGAGCCATTTTTACCCAATATTTGACCGATTTATTTATGCGGTAGATGTTGCTTTCCCTTAGCACCCGAATGTCGTGCTCTTCGACATCTCGGCCCTGTTGAACCACGCTGATATAGTCGATCATTTCCACGGCTTGGTGTTATTTATCGTACCACCTTTCCATATCCTTGCACGTCACCAATGCCATGAGGGTGTCTTCTTGAAGCTCAATTATCCTTGCAGTGAATAGGTGTCGTTCATCTGTAAATTTACTGTAGGCCTCCCGAAATTTGCTTCTCAAGAACCCCATGACTTGTGCGGTGTCCTGGTAATATTTTTCCAAGTGGCGTAGATGTTCAAATTCCTTCAGTGCAATGACCAACTCCTCTTCATCCCTTTTTTCTTTGTCAGGGTGGAATCTATGATTGCCATCCCTGCTCCGATAAGTTCAGATGTATTGGCATGCTCCGTGTTCATCGACTTTTCCTTCGTGGTGATGAGGATGGAACGATCTAGAGTGATCCTCCTCTTCTTGGTGGTTCTCTTCATGATAGATTTCCTTTTCTGGTCATAGGATATGGCATGTATATCAACAACTTCATTTATGGTTTCGGGGATTTGCTAATCTCCCCAGGTAAGCATATTTCCTAGGGTCCCGACGATGTATATTTTATTGGGTTCTTGAACCTCCTCCATGTGTTCTGAAGGTCTGGCCTGTGGTTGTTGCTCGTCAGGAGGTTGAGTACCGTTTGGTGTACTTCTTGTCCTCCCTCCACCATGAGGCCATTACTCGGCTGGTGTCGTGGCGTTCATAGAACTTCACCACGAAGTCTGTGTTTAGCCGCTCCTCAGGATATCTAAGCTTGTAGTATTTCTGAACTTCTACTGATAGGAACACCCTGACACACCCACCATTGTCATAATTGATTAAACATTTTTGTGTGTCTGTGTGGTCGATGAGCCACTTCAATACTTCAATACAGGGAAAAATTTGGGTTATGATTTCCACCATTTGTAGGTATCACCATCGGATGTTCGGGAACACTTCGTCGTCGAGCGCTCTTGCATTTGGATCATTGTGTGGGACATATTCTAGGTATTCCTCCCGACTAATCTTGTTAAAGAGTTATCCCCAATGCGAGAGTGCCATCTTGGACCCCGTGCTTGCCTCTGTATCTCCAAAGGCCAAACGCTGAATAAAAACCTTCTTCATTGTGGTTTTGATGATTGGTTCTGGTCTTGGAGTGTATTCCAATTGTTTTGCGACCCCTGGAGAGGAGCCTTCGCCTACCTCTGGTTCTTCCATCTTGGGTGCTCTCAGTGATCGTCTGGTAGTTGGCTTTCTTGGCGGCATTGTTCCTGCAACTAAAATAAAGTTTTAGAGATTGTGTAAAGAACAAAACCGGATGAGAAACATATAATTTGTAGCCATGTAAAACTTACATACTTGGATACGTACTTGCGAAGCTTTCTAAAACCTGGTTATTTTGATACTCACGGTATCTATGCAACCTTCGAATTACTCATCTTGCTTCTCTGGATGCTCTGAATTTCCTTGAGCGTAGAATGATTTCGTTTACAACGACTCAAGAGAATTTAAACTAGGGAAGAACTTACCGCATCACATCATCCATTCAATTTGGGTGATGAGTGAAATTGAAACAAATCTGTCGCCGAATCTCTACAACTTAAATTCATCTTGGGTTGACGATGGAGGCACGTGGGTGATGTGGTCTATCGATGATTTTAAATGGTTGTTTTTATTGACGCATGAGTTAGAAACTAATGCAGGATTTGGTATTAATTAGCCCCTTAAATGCTCAAAATTCGATCGTATCTAATGCTAAAACATCCCATCATGTCGCTCTCTTAGTGGGTGGATCGGGGATCAGGGATGTGCTATGAACATTTTCATTGATGTCCTTCTGTAAAAAAGCTCTGATGCCGATCAATCTCATCGTACAATGTTGTCGTGGAAAATATGAGTCGAAGGTGTGAATCAGACTTAGGGAACCAAGAATGACTCGAGGTAAAACTAGACTGCACAATTCTCCAATCTGGCAAAGACACGTGGCATTGAAGACCGGTGACCTAATTCACATGTATTAATCAGATTCGGGACTTTCCTTAAGTTATTCGTTCTAAAACAAACCTTAGCTTGTCGATGTCGAAAAAGTATCCAGGGTTGGCGATCAACGATAAACCTATCAAGTGCTTTTCTTCGGATTAGCTTCCTCGAAAAAGTCTTGATGTCAAAAATGCATCAGGGATCGATGATCGGGAATATCTTTTAGCGCGGTCAAAATGTTTGTTGTGATCATTTTAGGCTTTCTTCAATTTTGATAAGCGCATTGGGCATCGACTATCGACGATGTCTTTTCTTTCTTTGTTAGCATCTATTCCCCTCGTCTTTTATCGATGTCAAAGGGGAATTGGCTATCGATGCTATCCTTATACAAGACTTGTCGTAAAAGAAAAACTTATTTTTTCCGATACCAATGAAGATCGACGTTCGACGACTGAGATTTTTCGAGTGCTTATTTTCCTTATTTGAATTCCTTCCAATGTCGAATATGAGTGTGTTGGGTGAAGTGTTTTGGTTTTTGATTATTTATTCATGTGTTCAGGCCTTTTAAGTCATGGGGTTCCATAAGTTCAAGCAAACCCGAATAGCCGATGAGAGTCATGATAATAAGAAAATAGAAAACATTTCTCAAAATGAGGTCAAATAAGACAGTCCAAAGATCAAGTGGTACCCAAAAAAGTAAAAATTTGACATAGGCTTTTTTAGGGTGTGTTGAGTGATCAACACTACCCTTAGCAACAAAGAATAATTTTGTTTCTCCCATGTCCTGAATTTTGTTGTTGCAGACTCTGACCCTATTAGGAAGACGATCTTCAAATATTACTAGGTTCCTATGTTTCCAGACCTCCTAGTAGATATAACATGGCAATTCATTTTACAACGAATCAATATTAATTTTCATTTTACAATGAACATATCATCACGTGCTCATAGGAAAATCTTACGTACATTTTACATATGTAGGATGAAAAAGGTGAAAAGTATGTGAAATATAAACTCATATTATTAAACAACTAAGTCATTTGATTAAAAAAACAAAATTAAATAAGAAAAATATTAAAATTCAAAGATCGACATGCTCAATTTTAAATGTTTGAATCTAAACTACAATATGATTGATTATGAGATGTTTTCCTGTGTTAGTCCAAAATGAGATGTTTTCCTTTGTTAGTCCAAAATATTTGTTGTCCAAATTGACAAAATCCTACTATTATTACAGAGATATTGGTCGTACTCTATGCAGTAACTTGTCTTTCAAGTGCATGGAAAGTGGTATGTGCTTGCTAAGCACGAAGGTAAGGTGTGCACCCCTACTTGCATTGTACCAGTTTTCATCCCGCCACAATTATCAATATCCACACGTTTGTGTCACAATGAGGGAAACTCTAAATACACTGAGAAACACTCTGCATATCAAGACATATTCACTATTTAACTAAAACAAGTGATTCACATAGAAATAACTTATATTTAAGTATCTCTATCCATAATATCAATGATCAAACAACGTCCTCTGCCATTCCAAATCCATGTGGAACTCGTTGATCGTTGATGAAAACTTTTGCAACCTTGTTAACATCTTGATGAGAGATATTATTTTCTTCTTTCTTATCAGATGTTGTTGCCAAAACCGAAGAACGAGAACCAGAAACTGGAAATGGCCCATGTTCCACTGGGTTCACTGTGGAATTGGATCATTTATTGCATMTGTTCTCTTCTAATATGCCTCCAMATGTGWATCACCACTTTCYACACATMTTAMAACACTATAAAATCTCTAGTACGAATTACTGATGATAACAAAYAGTTTACWTWGTTCTGAAGAATACCCAGAAAAAGAGTAGAGAGCTAAAGGAACTTAGAAAATATCTAAAATCTCTAGTACGAATTAGTACTACTGATGATAACAAACAATTTACTTAGTTTGGAAAACCCAGAAAAAGAGTAGAGAGCTAAAGGAAGAAGATCTCCCTCATGAATACAGAACAAAGAGAAAAAGGAGAGGWGGAAGSAAAATGGACGAYTCAACYTTYTCTAYTWTTTYTTTTTGGTTTTTGGAACATARCTAGTATGATTAAACCCATAAAATACCCTAATARACCTCTCTTTCARGTTATCCCACCTTGYAATTATTAGCAAAAACACAAGATGGAATAAAATGGTGAAGCAGTAGCACTTCTTACCTTTTCCAAGCAATTGAAGTTGCCTCTGATATTCTTCAAATTTCTAAGAGGTAGAACATTTCTGTCCACTACAATGGAGGAAGGACTAAGCTCTACACATTGAGAAATTTCAACTGAAATCTTCTGAATSTRTGTTTTAACATAAATCTTATGAATCTRCGTTTTAACATCATGAATTTGTTGAATMTGTTYYTCTTTTCTCYAATGCATTTCTTCCYATAGAGGAGATATCACTTCCAATTATGTGGAAATGTGAATATGAAAACACAATAAGAAACTATTATTTTTATATGTATATATTAGTYTAGATTCATCCATTTCYAAATATTTTCTCACTTTTTCTCTCTAAAAGAGTTTTGCATCTTATTATTGTTGTTAATTGGAACCATGAACATATTGCAATTAAAATGAGCTTACTTTTGACTAAGATCCATAGAACAATCTCTTTTTTTTTGGGTGAAAACCTAGTAAACCTCGTATTTCTTCCCTTCTACAATTTCTTGCCTCTAGGAAAAGCAAACAAATATGGCATTGAGACTAATATATATATATGGAAATGATGTATTTCTCTCAAAACTTGTAATCCTTTAAAAGCAATCTTGACAATGCATTTTTTTTTTTTGGTATAATATACATTGCCTCTATCCAAATTTGAATCAAACATGGTTACATATTTTTTACTGTTTTGACATCTTTACTATAGTTTGGACAAAAATAAATTTTCATTATTTAATGGAAATTAATTTTGATTATTAATAATGAAAATGTTTTATCATAAATAAGTATAGATTTTTTGTTTTGATTATATAATATAAATTAAATTAATTGTTTTTATTAATAATGAAAATGTTTCAAGTTTTTTTATTAATAATGAAATTGTCTCTATCTAAAGAGTATTGCTAAAATAGATTATTTATACATAAATTTTATTGTTTATGATCATTAGGTGATGATAGTGCAATCAATACTTCAATCTTATAATCCAAAATACTTCATAGTTTATATTTTCTAACTATTTCACCCATCTACAAAGTCTTGCTCAATTTTATATGTAAGACATAATTAAAAGAAGAACAAAATTGAGAAGACACAATTAAAAAGAGAATAAAATTAAGAACTCAAACTATAGCTATGATTATTTTTCATCTAGTTAGAATGTTTCATTGAATTGACTCCATGTTTATCCTGATGAATTTGTTTTCTTATATTCATTGTTATTTTATATTAAACATCTTATTCCATATTTTTTTAGTCTTAAATCTAATCTAAATCTTTTAATAAATTACACAATGTATAGAAGAAAAGAGAATATTTCCATTTTCATTTTTAATAATAAAAATTAATTTATGTTATATAATCAAAATACAAAACCTACTTAATGATAAAACATTTTCATTATTAATAATCAAAATAAATTTCCATCAAATAAACAAAATTTATTTTGGTCAAAACAATAGTAAAGATGTCATTTTTAATGAAGCAAATGTCTTTACATGAGAATTTCAAAAAATAATTTTAAAGATGCATTTTTTAGCTTTGTTTTTGTTTGCTTCTCCTCAAAGCAAGAAATCACAAAACTTGAACTTGAGGAGAAAAAATACAAAGTTTTGATCTAAAACAATAGTAAAGATGTTATTTTTAATAAAACAAATGTCTTTACATGAGAGTTTCAAACGACAATTTTTAAAGATGCATAAGTTGCTTGCTTCTCCTCAAGGTAAGAAATCACAGAACTTGAACTTGAGGGGAATAAATACAAAGTTTTGACACAAAACAAAGGAGATCTTGAACTTGAAGGGAATAAATACAAAGTTTTGACATAAAACAAAGGAGATCGTTTGATGGGGCTTAGTAAAATGTAAGATCATTTTAATTGCAATATGAAAACTTAATATGAAAACTTTCTCCAAATTATTATTTCGACATTCTCATTCACCTGCTTAGAGGGTATGCTAGTATATAATGTAGTTTGATATACCACACACTTCAAGTACACTATTATATAGTGTACTTAATATACCGCATACTTCAAATCATCACCCTATGTAGTATGACAACCCATATATTAATCAATAAAATAATTCATAATTCATTATATATAATTAAAATTTTCAATTTACATTGTATGATTTTGAATTATTATTTTAAATTAAATAAAACAATTTATCATTCATTATATATAACTAAGTTTTTCAGTGTAGGATAATGGATGAGATAGTGTGTTGTTAAGACACTTTGTAATGTTAAAGTCACAGGTTCAAACTTGAGAGGACAAAAAATCCAACCATATTAAAGGTTGGTGTAACTCACTTCAATAAACTGTCCAATCATTTATCTGTGATCTACTCAATTTGTGAATACAATTTACTTCAATATCCAACTTTGAAGTCCACGATTTTCAAATACATTGATGAACCAGGGACAAGTGGCATTTCTGGAATTCAAACTTATTAAGTTTTGAATTCATTCAATGTAAGCATTGTTAACAGTTGTTTATATCCCGTGAAGGAAATTGTTTATAACCAGTGAAGGAAGATTAGGCTTTGAAGGATTACTGGAAAGAGCTACATTTATGAGTGTATTTCTCATACAACGGACGGGCGGTGGATTTGGGATAAAATTGATTGAAAAATATGCAGGGAGCTCTCAACCTACCTAATAAGTCAAAACGAGCATCATCATTTGGAATAAAATTGATTGAAAAATATACACTGAAGTAGCTCTCAACCTACCCAATAACTCAAAACTAGCGGCGG
>JZKD02S2234108.1:379673-393343 GCA_000966675.3 Picea glauca
CGTGAAGGCCATGAACACTTCAGCCGGCCTGCATATTATATTTATCATGACCAACAACAATAAAGACAATCGGATTTTTTCAGTGTTAATATACCGCATCTAATTCTATCCAATATTGGCTGGGCTTTATTTCAGTTGAGTGTGTATCAAGAGGAGGCCTCGGGTTATTTGTTTGTTTATCCAAATGGTTCACATGGATTTTCATCCGCTCAACCGTCCGAGCGTTTCCAAGGACGTGGAAGCGCAAATGTTTCTTTCAAAGGACAGAGAGATTGAGAGGAAGGGAGGCGGTGTTCATGGTTTGATTACAGTGGTGGCCATGACGGTGGCCTGTTTCAGTTTCCTGGCATTGTTCAGCGTGCCGATGGGGCTGGAGAGAGAGATGGGCCGCGCCGGCGCAGAAGCTGCCATGGAGAGCTTTCAGTTTCGTTTTTTCATGGTCATGAACGCGGTCTCGTTCTTCTCTGGTATGGGCGTCGTTGCGTTGTTGTTGCAGCGCAGATCAGAAGATCTGATGATGGTTGTGGTGTGTCGAAGAGTGACGTATACAACCCTGGCATGTCAGGGCCTCGCCTTCGTTGCCGCAGCTCTCACGTTCAGCACAGATCATCCATAATAATAGTACAGATCCTTGTATGCCCATTATGGGTGAATTGTCACTGGAAAAGCCGTAATATTGTTTTGAAAGTCATATAAAAACCTTTGATGGCAACTTTGTTAGTGGACGTTTCGATTGATATCTGCCTTTCTTGTCACAAAAATCTTGTATGTTTTTACAATTGCATTTAAGTTAAAAAGGTCTCATGAGATAGCATAATTGGTAAGACGTGTGCACACTCTTTCAGTTTGGGGAGAGGTTACGAGTTCGAGTCTGTTGTGTCCCCTGAGGCCACTCCCATATCAACCACTATGTGGGAAAGTATCTGGAGTGGGTTTCCAACACGGAAAAGTTTATTTCAATAATTCAAGACATTTTTAAGGTCAAGGATAACATGAGGATTAACTAATAAAAATAGGAAAAAAGATGAAAAGGATATGAATTAAGAGTTAGGGTGAGTGTTAACTCATAAAAATGGCTAAGGGGAGATGGTAAGAGGACTATGGTAAAAGGATATTAACTAAGGATTAGGGTGAGGGTTAATTATTAAAGTTAAACATTGATAAAATGGCTAAGGGGACATGGTAAAAGGATATGATCTTAGTGGTGATGGTAAAAGGATATTAACTAAGGATTAGGGTGAGGGTTAATTATTAATGTTAAACATTGATAATGATGAGGGTTAATTATTGAGGATATTAACTAAGGGTTAAGGGGTGATGGTAAGAGGATATTAAATAAGGGTTAAGGTGAGGCTTAATTATTAAGATTAAACATTAATAATGGTTAAAAGATATGAAATAAAGTTAGGATAAGGATTGATTATTATGATTTAAAATATAAGATTAAGATATTGATAATGATAAAAATATATGAAATAAAGTTAGCACAAGAATTGATTATTATGATTCAAAGTAATTTAAATATTGAATAATTTTAAAGTCAAGTCTTAAAGGTAAAGCTTTGAGAGTGAAGTGTTTGAAATTAAAGTTTAAGTGTTGAGGTTAAGAGAATTCAAAATTGTAATTTAAGATTTAAGGGTTGTGTTTAAGGGTTAAGAATAAAGATTAAAGTGAAAATTAAGAGAAACATATTAAGGTTATGATTAAGTTATATGGTTTAAGATTAAAAATTAGGGATAAATATTTAAAGGGGTTAAGGGTTATTTGTTATGGGTAAAGGGTAGTATGTTAGGATTTAACTAGTTGAGTTTTATGGGTTAAGGGTTTAAAGTTGTGTATTGATGCTTTTTAAATATTAGTTTTATGGGGATATATTTTCATGGTTTCACAACTTTATTTTGGGTTAAAAGCAACATTTTTTCAACTTATAAAATGACATTTTTTATCTTTTTGAAAAATTGTAAAATCTTAAAATACCATTTTATAATATCCTTATAAATTTATTACCTTAACGATGTTTAAACATTGCATTTTTTAATACATAGATATTGTAATATTGACACAAACCTCATTGTAGGCATTTTGGTTGTATTGGAAAAAATATCATTTTAGTGACATTTAACAATAACTAAGCATATTTATTAGCAAGTGAAAATGTAAATGTTTTTTTGTGTGAGATAATAATACATGAGATAATAAACATTTGAATACATTTTGTTTGAAATCTTAGAATAATTTTTATGACTTTAAAATCTTCTCTCTTCTTATGTATTATCCCACATTAGTTATCAAGGAACATGAATTAAGGATCAACGACTTTATATTTACACGCATCTATATTTAAACACTTTCATCTAAACACACTTTAATAATCTTTCTTTAATAATCCTTGGGTTTAATAAGCCTTTTCCCTTTTGAGTTGTTATGAATGTCCTTTTTTGAGATGTTATTATTGTCCCATTCTTATTAGTCCCTGTCGTAGGCATAGAGGGAGGGACTATAGCAATCGATAAATCGTTGACTTCATATTAGTCTGTCCTTTGACCACAAATATTTCCATATTATCTATTGTTGGAACTAGGGAAATGAAAACATCGATTTTTATATAAAAAAAAAGTACTATATTTGTCATGATATGATTGGACAAGGGATTGGAGGTCTTATTGCCAGCTTCGCTATTCCCAATGTTATATATGTTGGCATATCCAAAGTATTTGATCGTATATGGTCTTTTTTGAATCATATATTTTGTTATGCATCCGTCGATGGTGGATTAATGCTAGCATTAATTCAAATGTTTGGTTTAGCATTTTATGCTAGGTAAATTTATGGCAATGTTTGATATGGTGGCATATCCAAAGTTTGGCTTTCCAAAACATTCTGTGGTGTTCAAACGATTGTTACAAAAAATATAATTTTTCTTTTTGGGATACGTCAGAGTCCTGCCACAATGAATTTTTTTCTTAAATGTTTACAATGCATTTCTGACAGACTTAAATGTTTACCTAACAGGCTTGGTAGTGTTGAATGGTTACTTAACAGGCTTGTTACAAGACATTTTCTTCTGTTTTTAAAATTTTTATGCTCCAACGACGTTGTTGGTTCGGTGGTGGTCCATGCTTGCTTTTTGCATGCCACTGATTTCTTATTTGCATGTTGTCGTTGTTCTTGCTTGCCTGTTCGTGTTGTTGTAGTTTGGATGTTTGGTTTTCTGCAATCGTGATTGGAACAACATCGTTCTTGGGGGGGGGGTGGTTGCTCCTTGCTTCTTTCTTCGTTGTATGCTATTTATTGTTGCTTGATTCAACTTTGCAGGGTACCGGTCCTGCGCCTGCAGTTGGGCCTTTTAGTGCTTCTTAGCTGGGTTCTTGTTTGGTGCTTGTTATTGTTTGGCCAGGGTTTGCAAATGTTAGGATGCTGCATCTGCGGTTGGATCTTTGGTCACATTTTGTTTTGCATTGCAGTTTGCATAGAATACTATTAAGATACAATAACAGACTAAAGAATTGCAGGCAGTGTAAATTGCATCTGTTACGCGTTGAATCAAAGTTTGTTGGCCTCAAAATATATTTCATGGCTGCCGATGCTTTTTACATGGATTATGTGTTACTATGGTTTTATAGTTATGACAATGGATTTTGTTGTGTGGGAGATATAGTTATTCTCTCCCTTTTACTTTCCTGTTGTAAACTGCGTTTGACTCTAGTTTTTCGCATTTATGTGGTCATTCCGAGCGACTGCCGTTCGGTTGCATAGTTGGCCACTTTTATGGATGCGGCTTCGTGAATAGGTTCTATCAGACTATGACAGGTCGTGTTCGGTGTATACATTAGCTTTCCCGAATTAGTTTTCTTTAAAAGAATCATGGGCAGAAGAGAATGCAATTTATGAAATTATAGGTTTCCTGGACCGTGGAGCCGTCATCCCATACTTAGCTAGTTTTTGCATCGCGGGTTGATGGGGTAGGCGACTGAAAATTAACAATCAGATAGTTCTCCGATATACAAATTGACAACCAGTCAGCAGCGAGAGTTTCACGATCATTCCGACCAACCGCAATTGGGTTCCATACTTAGCCAGTATTATGGATGCGCCTTTGTGGATAGGTTGCATCAAACTATGGTGTATACATTAGCATTTCCAAATTAGTTTTCTTTAACATCAGGGCTCCTGGACATAAAACATTAAAATTTATCAAATTATAGGTTTTCTGGACAACACAGATTAAACATAGGAAATATGTAATTTTATCTAGAGTAGATATATATAGCCTGCACAGAGCCATCATCCCATACTTAATCAATTTTTGCATCACATGTTGTCAGGGTAGGCGGCTGAAAATTGACAATCAAAGACTTCGGTGATATAGAAATTGACAATCAAACTTGCGGACTATTTGAATTTGAAGGCCGTCATGTCCAAAAAAGTTAACATTGTCGAAAAAGTTTACTTTACGTGTGTTTTACATACCCTGGTGGACAAAAAACACACAAAAAAAATAGTGAGCATTTTTTGGATCGCGGGTTCTTAGGATGGCGGGCTCTAGGTTCGGTCCCTGTTGTTCCATATCCTACAAATAGCATAGACAGTTCCGCGATATACAAAATGAAAATCGGGCTTGCGCACTATTTGAATTTCAGGGGCTCCTGCAAAACAACTATCATTCTCGAATTACTTTTCTTTGTGTATGTTTTACATACTCTCGCGAACAAAAACATAACAATAGTAGTAACGTCTGTTACATAGGGCTCCATCCCCGCTACCTTCTGTGCTTCCCAATACACATTAAATATACTTTGAAAAGTTAGAACCGAGCAGACAGGTTCGAAAAGATGGGCTTTAATAACTGGAAATCTCAAGGACATCTTCAATTAAAATGAATAGACATGCAAATATTATGGGATCTGGTAATTTGTTTTTGCCTGCATTTTAAATTTGCGATTTTTTTTTTCCTTGTGCAGTTTTAGTTTTCTTCAAAGCTTCAGCATAGTTCACGAATGTGTTGGCAACAGAGACCTTGATGTCATGTCCCTCTTTAATATTGTGTATTTCAAAATGACGGGCTTTAATAACTGGATGACATCTCCCATTAAAATGAATAGACAAGAGAATATTATGGGATCTGGTAATTTCTTTTTGCCTGCATTTTGAATTTGCGAAATACTTTTTATTTTATTTTTTGCTTGTGCAGTTTTAGTTTTCTTAAAAGCTTTGGCAAAGTTCACGAACGTGTCACCCACAGAGGCCTTGACGTCATGTCCCTCTTTAATATTGTGCATATCTTAGATGTCATATTTCAGAATCTGCTCGGATATGGGAATTTTAATATGTGTTGGTAGTCACTATTGAGCGTACATATTAAAAAAGATTGGCATTAATAAGTGAAAATATCGAGAACATCTGTCATTAAAAAAAATCAACACAAAATCTATGACAAACCATCCAACCTTGATTTTAAATACTTATTGCCATTTCTCTCTATGATCAAAGAGTTGCGCTTTAGGGTGCCTTCATTCTAATGTTCCTGGTCATGCACATGTAAGACAACTTAGAGATGCGATTGAAGAGCATATGAAAGAATAGAGCCTAGTTTTATGTGACGTGAGCTTTGAGTAAAAAAAAAGCTTTGTTATACAAAGAGAAACTCAGAGAGGATGAAAAAAACAGAACAAGTATGTTCTGGTTGGTGTTCTCCCTGTGTTCGATGCTTTGGTTCATTGAAAATGCTGGCTGGAGATTTGTTGGTTGAACTTCTTTGTTTTATTGCTGGGAATTGTAATGGATTTTGAGGTCGGGTGCAAAATAGTTCTTCATTTCAGTATATAGATTCTTCCAACAACACAGATTTCACAACTGTATCAAGTTGTACAGATTGCACAAGTATTTGTCTACCTCAGAGGCGAATAGTAGAAACTGTATGGGTGGATAAAATGACATATTATCACTGAAAAAGTTTCTATTTCATAGTATGATGACCTGCATGTGGGTCTAGTAGCCAACTTGGCAGAAAGTTATGTTCTTTGTGAAAGTTTGTTTGGCTTCCTCTGGATGTAGTTGCAGACTCTACATATTTGGAGTCACCTCTGAACATTCCAGACCTTTCTGTGGGCCGCCATATCGCCATGTCTATGAAGAAATATATTTTCTGATGCCATCTGCAGCATTTGATACACTTTCCAGATATGTTCTAGTGCATTATGCAACATTTGATGCACTTGCCACACCTTTATTGCCCGAAGAAGTTATGTACCTCAACATAGTTGCTTTTTGCATCTGGGTTAGACGTTCCTTCCAATTTACTGTAATAAAGCAAAGAAGTTCTACATACATACCAGTCACTATGTACTTGAATTATTTTTCGCTGCTTTAGCTGTTGTGACATAGAATGACTCCTTCCACTTTGAAATCGACCTGAATGGAATTTGTAAGTTGTCTTGGATGTCAAGGGCCAGGAACATTGCAAGCAAAGCACCTTAAACCCCAACTTTTTGACAACGAAGGGAAATTAATACTTGACAAAGAATGGAATGTTGAATAAACAGGCATTGCAAGCAGGCCATATCTGGAAGAGAGAAGATATTCAAAAAAGTGGGATAGATGTACTTGGCAGCACCGATTAAGTACACAACTGTGAAGAAGCTTCATCAATGTACATATTTTAAATTGGTCGATGGCAAGCGAAATCGCAATCGTTGTCGAAAATAGCCTCGACTGTATTTTGTAACCCACCTTATTTGAATATAGAATAATTTCGGTTTATTTTTTAACAGTATTTTCCAATTTTTGGTATTTGTTTTAATTGTATTTTCTACCTTCTTCCCCTGTGTGGTTAAACATGAAACAAAAGGTTTTGTTTCTGCTGCCCAATACTTCAATCTAAATAAAACCTGACATGTTCTTTGTTTACATTTTACATGTAAGAATATTTTTTCATAGGCCATACTTATGTGGCGGCGGCCCTGTATTTAAAGAAATAAATTGGAGGACCCATCCTGCTCCCATTCTTTGGGTTCCGTGAATAGAATTAATAATGAGTAACGACAAGGCAGCTGAATTGTTGACGCAATGTTCTTGTGAAGTTTGTTGGATATATTGCATCTTCTTCTATTTGATAATATCCGTGCATATACACTAATATCAGTAGTATTAGAATAAATACAAAAAAACTTTCTCTTCGACAAATATTAGGCAATTATGTTTGGGTTTGTGGTATTAAACAACTATGTCCATTGTTTCATCATATACATCTTCCAGCCTAAGAACTTCCGTAATCTGCAATTTATGCTTTAATTACTTAAAAGTCACACCAAATTTTGATTGCATTTAATTTAATTTAGATATTGATGTTTATGGAGACCCGGTGTTTGCTGATCTCATTGCAACGAATACAAGATGAATAGATGATAAGGAGTTTATGTCGTTGAGACCACAATGCAAATTCATGTTTCTTGTTGTGCTATGTACATGTTGCAATCAAAATTTTTGAGGTTCCAGCGAAATTTGCAAGCTGAAAAGCATCTTGTAGATTGGGAGATCATTTGCATTTGAAACAACCAATCCATTAATATATATTACTATGAATACTATTTAGATAAATATGAAAACTTTGTTCATTGATAGATGCTAGTATGAAAAATATTGAAATAGATATCATAACTTTGTCTTGGCCAATACTTGCCCAGTTATCTAGGCACCGGGCCCCAGGTTCGCGATACCCAACACCTATGTTCCATGTTTCTTCATATACATGTTGCAGCAAAACAACGTCAGTGATTTGTTCCTTTCCATACTTGGCCAATTTTATGCCTGCCGCTGTGGGGCCGATGCTTGCAAACCCAACTGCTTATTGTTCTACAATATACATCTTGCACTAAAAAGATATGTGATCTACAATTTCACCGTGGGTTCCTCATACACATTGACTTCGTTCAAAGTATCTGTTGTTGCTTTCCATCCCTAGCAACTTCGCATCCTTCCTGATATACATCAACAATGCTCTTACTAGTGACAAGTGGACAAAGTGGTATGAAAGATACCTCCGTCATTTGCAGTTCATGCTTTAACATCTTCATCTATATCTTCACATGATCGATCCGACCGAGTGTTTTTCCTTTCCATACTTAGCTAATTTTATGCCCGTCGCTGCGGGGCCGATGCTTGTGAACCCTGATGTTCTTCTGCGAGATACTTAGTTCTTTTTCCCTTCTCTTGTTCCCGTATATTATCTATAATTCCACTGCCAACACCTCCATCCTTTTTCCCTTATTTTCTTCCCATGTATTATGGGACTATAAAATATGGACATGATATTCTATAAAGCACACACAAATTCTTCATTCCATACCTAGCGACATTTTCGATCGCGGGTTCTCGGGCGTGCAGACGAGCTCAAAAATGGGGCTCCATTGTTCCGTAGCCTACAAATAACACCCATAATTCCGTGATATACAAATTGACAAGTGAATCTGTGGACTGGTTGAGTCAATATTTCACTTCTATTGTTCTGTGTCCTCCAAACATCACTCCCAGTTCTGCGATATAGAAATTGACACACGGAATGCAGAAATGGAGGAGTGAAGATTGCCATTGTTTACGGATGCCAATCCCTATGAAGTATCTAACATTATCTAAAAAATTATTTAGAATACTAAATTAGAACTTATTAGTGACAACTGGACATAGAGGTATGAAATAGTTGGAATTGCAGTCTCCGCAATATACAAATTCACTACCGGACATTGTCCGCTCTTCCATCTTACAGATTATGCGTTCAAATGTTCAGAGCAATACAATTAGAAGGTCTGGGCCTCGCCTCCTCTGTGGATACCTTCTCAACTTGTTTTGGATCCTCCTTTTGGAGGGTTCATGAAATATGCATCTCAAGCTTTGCCGGGTTGGCATATCTTTATTTCCATCTATACAATCAGACGACAAATTCAACCGACCGTTGTTGCTTTCGATACTTGGCCAATTTTATGTCCACAATTGTCGCATTGGGACCAATTTCAGTTCCATCTATATCCTCGCATGGAGAATTGAACCGACAATTGTTCCTTTTCATACCTACTGAAATTTCTGATCATGGGTTCTCGGGTGAGCGGGCTCAAAATTGGCCCTCCATTATTGCGTGTGTTACAAATAGCACCCAAAATTTTGTGATATACAAATTGAGAAGCGGAGATGCGGACTGGCTGACTCGACATTTCACTTCTATTGTTTCGTGTCCTCCAAATAGTCCTTCAAGTTCCATGATATACAAATTCACACACGGAATACAAGGCTGGCGGGGTGGAGATTGCCATTGTTTACAGATACTAATCCCTATGAAGTATTTAACAGAATCTAAAATATTATTTTCAATACTAAATTACCTCTTAGTATTGACAACTGAAAACAAGTGTGGGTTCCAACATCATCTGCTCTTCCATGTTACAAATTATGCATTCAAATTATTTACTCTGGTCCTCCGCAATATACAAATTGACTACAGGGTTCACATCTTGTATTCAAAATTTCCCTGATCTACAATTCCACCGCCGACTCCTTTCTCCTTTTTCCCTTTTCTTCTTCCCCTGTACTATGGCTCTCATTATCTCCATGTATATAATCACACCTTAGGAAATTTTATGTCCATGGTTTTTGGGTTGGAAACCTACAATTCTATCACGTGCTCCTCAAACTCGCAAGCTTCACTGTACCATGGTTGACAAATGTGCTTCCTAAAATACATTTTATATGCTCTTACTAATGACTCTTACAAGTGATAGCTGCACAAAGCAATACGAAACAGTTCACATCTAGCCATTTGCAACATAGAAATTGACTACTGGGTTCCGACATCGTCCCCTCTTCCATGTTACAGATTGTGCATTCAAATGTTTCGAATAATACAATTTGACCATCCGGACCTCTGACCCTATTTTGGATCCTCCTGTTCATGGATTCACAAAATCTCAAATTCTTAGTCAGTGTTTCAAGTTAGTTCATTCGAAGTCTACTGCTTCTTCTTCCCTGATATGCATATTGCACTCAAAATTTTTGTGATTTACATTTCCACAGCGGATTCGTTGGTCCTTTTTCCATTTTCTTCTTCCCTTGTATTATCGCTTTGTGGTTATATACATAGTCGCCTTTCTATAAAAACAGGTTCCAGCATTGGCGGGTTGAGATATCTTTATCTCCATCTATATAATCACACGACTCATCTGAACAACCGCTATTTCTCTCCATACTTAGCCAATTTTATCACCACGGTTGGCGGGTTACGCATATTGCAATCAAAAAGTTCCAAGACATACAATTTGACCCTGGCGCCCTCACCTTCAACAATTGTACCTTGCAACCCTATTTTGTAGCAGTTTTTTTCCCCTGCCCGCGACCTCTGTACTTTCTTGCTATGCAATTAGAAACCTTTGATGCTAACAGGTCACCATGTATGAACCATCAACATTGTCATTAATGGGAGAAAAACTTGAGGAGATATCCCATCATTATGCATTAAACCAAGATGTGCAGAAACTTATTTTGTCCCTTCCGATTGTTCATCTCCAACACACGTCGTCGTGTTGGGCCACTCAAGAAATATGCACTGCTTAATCACTCATTGCAATATCCACCATGTTCTCATTTCTATATACGAAATTAGTAGTGTTAATGTTAACAACACATCATGCAACAACCGTTTAGATTGTCATTAATCAATGAAAGTCTCGAGGATATCTCCCATTCACACGCTTTTGACCAAAAATTGCGTAGGGTTATATTAGCCCTTCCAACCTTTCATTTCATTCATCGTCTAGAACAAATAAATGTCTTTGTATACCTATGGCAGCAGGTCGACAACAATTTTGTGGAGATACAATAAATATGTTCGCAGAAGAGGACCAAAGGGTCAAGTGGTCCACGTCATACTTTTACTATTCATCTTGTTCCACCCAGAACAAAGTGATTTGGACCTCCGGAATCGCTCGTGCAAGCTACATCCCTAAGGTTTTTTACTGTAAGGAGGTGGTCTCTTGGTGCACCAAAAAATATATTCCAGGCCAAAGAATTATTTCACTGCGTGACCATTCTCCTGTTTCTTTGTCACCTCAGCTCTTCCGCGAGATGTTGAAATTGTCGAAACCAACATTAATGTTCAGAGGAAAGATTGCAAGCAGTTTCTAGAAAAAAAATCATAACGGGTTGGAAATCTTAGCCGACTTCCTCGAAGACCCAAAAACAGTTCTTAAAGATATCACAAGGCTCCAGGTAAGTTCCTTTAGCAATCCATTCCGGGAAATTGCTTGGTTGTTTACAAGAATAACGGGACATGCATCCACAACAAGCATTTCCCATATAATTATTTATATTTTGTATTTCACAGTCAAGGAACAATACATTTTCAATTGGGGAAAGCTAATATCCATTGAAATCTATTCCCAGTTGTCATGATTCAAAGAATCGAATAAATTTTATATGTCATCCTACTTGATTTTCGCAATTGTGTATTGCTTCCCGTTTCCAAAACTTTTTCTTTCCAATAAAATAAATTGTGGATTCGAACCAGTAATATTCTGGCACGACGCCCTGCGGAGACACAAGGCCTCCCATTGTTTTTATGAATTTTTTAATGGCTTTGTCTCAGTTTTCAAAGATTTACTGTTAGGCAAGGATGCTCCGCGGATGTCTGGCCACGCAAGCAAGTTTTTGAACAAGAACGACACACTTGAGCAAAAGGAAAATCAAAGTCTCCTCATGGTATTTGGATCTAAGGAAAATATTGCCTTCCTTCCATGCCACATCGTGGACAAGATGTTTGTTGCAAAACTAGCAAGGCAATACAACCACTGGTTGCATTTTTTCCATGACAAGAAAAAAAATAGTTCATTCCTCTACCATGGAAAGTCAGAGACTTTGTGTGCAGAAACATCAACAAGATTGATGAGTTTTCCTCCCATTTCAAGAAATTGAACCTAATGTATGCTGAAATGATAAAAGGGTTCGACCCCAATGGCATTTTTGGAGAGCATTTACTGGGTGTTGGCTTTAACACCTCTTTTATCCATAGACACCTGACCCAAGACATGGACAGTGTCGACAACAATCCTGCTTCTACCCATTGCGACACAGAGACATTGCAAAGTGCAACTTAATTGTACAGACAACATGATAAAGAATCCGGTGAGAAGAGTACCTAGTCCCCCGCCAGCACTCCCAAGAGCACGACACCACGGAGCGTCGCTTCGACGGTCCATCCCAGTAAGAAAGAAACCCAAAAATATTCAAACAGAGGAGGAGATAAGAACCCTCCTCGCATAAATATTGATAGTTCTCACAAAGTTCCACTGACGAAGAAGAGAAAAAACAATGCAGGCCACGCGGAGGAACCCGAAATTGACGGTGGAAAACTGCAAATTGAAATTGAAGCTGAGAAGACGCAAAAAATTGGGTCGTCCACGATGGACATATCTGACACCAAATTTTTTGACATAGATGAATCCTTCGTAATCCAGAGCACTATTTTTGACAGCTAATCTAAAAGTATGGTCATTGAAAAGAGAGATGTAACAAACAGGAAAGGAAAATATCGAACAGAGATTGACTTTAGCCAAATGACCCCGTCCAAAATCTTCTCGTTTCACCAGGTAATCGGTGGCGTTCTTCGTGATTCCATTGGAGGAATGGAGACAGATTATGCCAATCTGAAACACCACCTCAACGAATTTGAACATGATTTCATTGCAACACCAAAATTTGCAGTCCTTTGGCAAAAATTGTGCCTTCTACCACTGCAACGAAGATGAAAGTATCCTCTACCCTCCTTGCATTCTCTAGAGCCCTTGTAGAGAACAACATCAACAAAATAATGTAGCTAGTTACTAAAGCCTGGGAAACATCACAAATTTAGTTTCCTTCGGAAAGAAGGCCAATGATTTGCTTGAACATTTGGAGGCGAATTTAAAAAATGAAAAACTTTTCTGTCATCAGGTTCTAGAACCTTTTGCCAACTATTCCCTGAACACATTGGAACTAAAAATAAGACAAGAGAAACTCCCCTCCCCATAGCGCACCAAAAAAGTAAAAGCATGCTAGCAAAAAAAAATTCAGAACCTGCACCTCATTGTCAAATCATGTAAACAAGTCATATCAAAAAAGGAAAATTTATTCACAATCCTGCTCCATATGGACTTAGTCGGAACTACCAACGAGGTTAAAGATCCAAACTCAATTCTCAAATCCTTGTCAGTCACCAAAGAAGCGTTCCAGGAACAAGTTGATATTTTAAAGGGGTTGTCTTTCGAAAAGTTTTACGGCATACTTGAACATTGTCTAGATGAGCACGAGCGCTGGGTACTAGACTATGCCTCACACAATGAAGAAATTGAACAGAGTCTGCATAGTATTTCAATGGATCTAAGGAAACTAGAAAACAACCTTTACGACATAGAGATCCGGGATGAAATCAACATAGCCCCCATGAAAAGATACATCGAAGACTGGTTCCAACTTAGAATGGAAAGCCTTGTCCAGGAAGGGAAACAATTGATCAACATGAGTCCACTGCCCCATCAATGACAGCAACAAAAATGCATCGGCTTCATAGTAAGTCTATACTGCCATCTTGTTTTGTTTATCATTCCAGTTTAAGTCTATGTTGTCATCTTCTTTTCTTTATCAATCCACTTATG
>JZKD02S2234108.1:407628-417950 GCA_000966675.3 Picea glauca
CCTTGAAAAATGAAGTGTATCCATGGCCTTTTTATAGCATTCCTTTGAGCTATTGTTCAACTAGTTTGTAGTGTGTAAAGAGGCTAATTAGGGCATTTCTAGGTCTTTGACCAGCGATCCAGTCGAATCCAGTCTAGATTTGAGTGTCAAATCAACTTGGAAGCTAAACCAGAAGTGGGTGGGAGGCCGACCACTCTCATAAATGCGTCGTTTCTTAGGTGTGCGAATTTTTGCGACAACAGTCACGCATCGTGCACATGTGCATGAATCTTGCATTTATGTTTCACGCATCTGCGCGCGCGCCCAATGTCTTCATAGCGCCCTTCAATTTTTCACTATTTTGTATAGTTTTTTACCCTTTATGAATGATTTTGTGTTAATTTAGGTCCATGGATGACTTCATAACTGTTTGACGATGCTGAATTCTTGTAACCATTTGCGGACGAAATTTCAGTGATAACAAATGCCCCCGGTTGGATGAGGTTAGGAGCATACGTATAGCCGAAATTCATCAATGTTTCTTCTACTGAGAGTATTTTTGTAAGAGAGAGAAATAGTGGGATCGTCCAGAGCAATCTGTTGGAGGAAAAAAGGAACCGGTAGAACCCAACCTTCCATGAGGTGTGTAAAAAATAAACTATGTACAAACAAGGCGGGCATGCCCCATGCTCGTGTCATGTAACTCAATAAGAGGAATGAAGTGTTGGTGTAGACAACTGCAGTGCCCTCGGGGGCGGTCATAATAAAGGCAGAAGACAATTATGTGGATGAACATACTCTAAATAGTAGGCAGTGACAGCTGAAGAAGTATCACAGATTCTGTGGGCATTAATAGCCCAACCAAGTTCAGAGGTCTTCGGAAAGTAAAAGAACTAACTGCAATTGTCGCAAAGTAAGACCCACTGTAACATGAGAAAGTGTTGCGTCGAATTTTATGGGGGTCAACGATAGCAGGGATTAATTGTGGTTCTCCCTATGCCATCTGAGATCTCTCATTGGATGGGTAATGAGAATCAAGATATTGTCGCCCTTATGGAAAACTATGTTGATGTCGACAAAAAGGGGGACGCGACGCCCAGAAGCAAATGGCTTCGTGAAATCTACTAGGTGAGGTTAGGAAGTGGAGGAGGTACATGGAAGAAGTCAAGATGTAGGAAGACTCAAGACTGCCCTTGGTTGGAGGACATGTGAGATAAAAGTGGCCGCAATCGTTCAACAAGGTTGAGTGTCAAGGGGACAACAAGACGGGGGATAAGTTGTGCCAGAGGCGGGACAAGGTGAACAAACTCAGAGGGAAGAGGTAAGTGGCCTGTGGAGTACTCTGAAGATATGGACGATGTCGTCAAGGGTGGATGATAAGTAGTGCCCCAACCAAGGGTGACATGGGTTGCGTTTGGCCAAAAAGGGAAAAAGGTCGCCAAAGGTGATGACAAAAAGGTAATGTAACTGTTGGAAACAAAAGGCATTTGTACAATAAATAAAGAATAATTTGGGATAAGTGTACAAACACAGAAATTGGTGCCCCAATGTGAGATGGTTGGCCCGGGTAGGGCACAATTTGCTCGAAGAACTGGTGGAGGGTGGGGGCCCCATGGGTGGGTTTTGGTATGAGGTAGGTGAAATGAAGGGAAATTTGCAGATGGGCAAACAAATTGTGGATGAAATGGAGGGTTCATGATACTACAGAGGTACAGTCCAAAAATAGAATCGTGAAGAGATAATATGGGAGTCCATTAGGAAAGCTAGCAAAATGAGGAGAAGGAGTATGTGGTTGATTCACGACATGATGTAAGACTATCGGGACTCCCATCCCTAAAGGGTTTTTGAAAAACAGCATGAGTGTCAAAAGCGAAAAAGGGTGCTATGAATGGGACAACTCATGTGGGTAGGAGTGCTACCGTATGACAGTACCGAAGATGCAAATGGAGGTGTTGGTACTGCAGAGCCGGAAATGGGGATCCTAGAGGCAAATGTCAGAGGGTGTGATTGGAAATGTAAGTGAGATTTAGAGGGAATGACTACATGCCAGTGCTGAGTATATACTTAAAGGGATTGTGTTGATGTATGATGACCCCAATGTGAACAATATCTAAAGAGAAACGAATATATGAGCATGTATTTGATAATTTTGAATATGCACATGTGTACCTAGTCAGGTTATGAAGAATGGAGTCCCAGGGGCTCAGGATGAAAAGAGGCCCAAGGACTGTTGTGATGTAGATGACGGGATGTTGATCCCGTGGCTGAAGACGGATTGAGAAATGGATGCCCGGAGCTCCCAGAATGGTGAGTGGAAGTTTAGAAAAAAGGCCTATATATAGTTGTAGGGCCCACATTGCCACCTCATTTGTACTTGCTGCTATAGTGACTGGACAAGAAGTATTCAGAGGAGATTTGGAGATTCTGGGAGGATGAGGCATCCGATCGAGGATCGACGAGCTTCAAGTTAGTGGTATGATCATCCTGCATAGAATTAGGGTTTCATTTTTTGGGTAGGGGTTGTACAGAGGGTTTGATGAGTGTGGGCCCCACGTACATGGGTGAGCCAGAAGTAGGCACGCACACGTGCACGCCTGCCCACTGGATAGGCACGCATGGGGGCGCTGGTAAGGGGGTAAAGGGCACGCACTATGTGTGTTCCTGTCGGTTGCACAACTGCGCATGTGTGCGCGACTATGTATTGAACACGCGCACTCTGAAGTGCGCCTGTGTAGTGAATAGGCTCGCACATGTGCGCGACTGTAGAGTGAACAGGCACACCTGAGAGCGCACCTGTGTAGTGAACAGGCATGCACACGTGCATGCCTGTGGAATGAACAGGCGCGCACGTGTGTGTGCCTGTGGGTTAAATAATCGCGTCTTGGAGGCAAGGTTGACAGGTGTAAAACTTATCTCTTTGATGTTGTTGATGGTCCATGTGGCTGACTTAGGACTGTTTTATGTGGTTGCAGGTGAGCATTGTGTATGATGTCGGTTGGTTGGCGAGAGCGGGATTGGTCCCAGCTATGATACATCATGGCTATTGAGGAGCTAGGTGTACATGCGACTTTGGCAGCCTATGGGCTGCTGAAGTTCTTTGAGTGCCTGTTGATACGGGCACAGGAGTATCTCCTGCAGTTTTTGATCCGGATGTGGAGTCCGGACCTACATTGATTCATAGTGTGGGGAGAGCAGATTGCCTTCATTGCGGTGGAGGATGTGTATTTTTTGACTGGGCTTTCATTTCGGGGAACGCCCCTACCGGTGAATCCAATGTTACCAAGGGATGTGTCGCTAGCGACAGTTGGCCAGAGATACTATTCGAGGCCAAACTTTATGTCTAGCACTGTCATGAGCATTAGGGCGATGGATGCCCTAGCTCATCGTTACATAACAACAATGATTGTGAGATTTTATGGGTCTCTGGCGACGCAGCGGATCAGTGGTGGTCCGCTGATGGTGATGGAGAGAGTGTTGGTCAGTGAGCACTTCACCTGGTGCTTACACTGCATGCCAGGATGGTAGGGCAGTTGGACCACTGTCGATCCACGGATACTGGAGAGTTTACCTTCGGGTCCATCCTGGTGGCCTGGTTTCAGGAGAGGGTGCCTATGTTGCACCCTAGGATTTTATTGGGTGCGCCTGGGGCGCGAGAGCCGTGACTAAAGTAGTGGTCGACTGTTTTGATTCACCATGGTGGTGGCGAGGGTGGCCATTTATTTACTACTGAGGCGGCACAGGTGTGGTGGCAGATGCCGCAGGTGATATTGCAGTACCCCTATGTTGGGGTTGACTTCCGGGAGGATCCAGACATGGTGTTGCCTCCAGGGGAGGTTTTTGACCATCGAGGTATGTTGATGGTTTTGATATATATGTTTTTTTTGTTTGAGATAGAATGACATATGTATATGATATAGATGTTGATACTATTTGTTGCTTGTTTGTATGTGCAAATGTGGCACCTCGCGGGCGCGAGGTGGAGTTGCAGAGAGTGTTGGCTCGTCAGGAGCCGGAGAGACCGCCATGGGGAGAGAGGTGTCGACATGAGGACACCGCAGCGCAACCAGCTGATCCAGAGAGGGCAGCGAGGAGACATCAGTTTGATGAACCTGGTGCTGGGCCATCACATGCTCCTCCAACGGATGCCGGAGTAGATTTTGAGGACATACGCCATTACCTGGAAGCGGTGTTACAGGATGTGCCTAAGGGCATGTGGTCTCGCATCCAGGATGAGGGCATCCTGAAGCAGTGTGTGGGGATTCTGCCTCCATGGCGGGTCGTGGTACAACGGGAAGCAGTAGTTGGTGCTGCGATGACCAGACGATTACCTCCAGGGCAGGAGGGACCAGTAGGGGGTGGGAAACCACCGCCTGAGGGAGTGGCATGTGATGGTTTTCTAGAGGCACCCTAAGTGGTGCTCTATGTATTGATGTATTTTTTGTATATAGGCTGGTGAGCCCATTTTGTACCGAGGTGATTCACTGGCCTGCAGATACTTGCATTTTTGTATGTAAACATTTGGATGGCACTGTGGACCTTTTTTTTTTATATATAGACATGAGTATACATGTTTGAGATCTATGTGGTGTTTACATGTGTTTTGTTAATGTATTGATGATGTCTAATCTAGATATGCTATGATAGGTTTTTGATATGTTATGTATGTGTAGAGGTAGCTTGATGTGATATATGCCAGTCTAACACAATATTAGCTA
The DNA here is from genome assembly GCA_000966675.3 of Picea glauca. NCBI lineage: Eukaryota > Viridiplantae > Streptophyta > Pinopsida > Pinales > Pinaceae > Picea > Picea glauca. The sequence goes on from JZKD02S2234108.1 coordinate 412,323, forward strand.
GGTTATCTGTAATTTGATTCAATTGCCTTGGAATATGTGTAAATGTAATGGAATCAAAATGTCGAGATAAAAGTCTAACCTGCAGGTATTTGTGAAAGAGGCAAGGATCGCGTACGCGGTACACATTGTTGAGTTGGAGGACGACTAGTTGTGAGTCAAGGAAGACGCTAAGGTGACGAATACGATGATGTTGGGAATTGGCCAAGAGGCCAATGACGGCAGTGTATTTGACTTGGTTGTTGGTCACTGAACCCAAACATATGTCGCTTGAATGGAGAATGTCATGTGAGGGGGTGTAGAGAGCCCAAGCGACCGAAGCGAGATTTTGTGTCCAATGGCTGGTGTCGTCGGTGTAACCGATGTGGTAGGTCGGTGGAGGAAGCATCTGTCAATAGCACAAATGAGAGTTTAGACATGAGGGATGGAAAAGAGATTAAAAACCCTATAAAAGAAATAATCTAAAGAAGAATGACTACGTTTAAGCATAAAATTTCTTTAAATACAACTCGTTGATAGGTTCTTTGAGAGAGAGGCCTTCGAGAGAGGCCAGGATGTATGTGCCTTTGGTGAGGCAATGTTGGATAATGTATGGGCCATGCCATAGTGACTCGAATTTTCCATGGCCAAAGGTATCATGAGTGATATCGTAAGCCAGGACGAGGTCGCCTTTGCGAAATGAGCGAAGGTTGACATGTCAATCAAAGGTAGCCTTTGATTGTTTTTTAGCTGCCTCATTGTTCTGTAATGAAGATCGACGATCTTCATCCAGAGACTCTAAGTTCAGAAAGCGTTGTTCCATTGGAGCAGTGTCGGGTAATAGCTCAATTGCGGTGCGTAGGGTGGGAATTTTGCACTCGATGGGAAGAGTGGCCTCAACCCCATGGACTAGATGAAATGGTGTGAAACCAATAGTTGTTTTCACAGCCATACGGTAAGCCCATAGCATGGAAAATAACATGTGATGCCAATTGGTCTTATGTTTATTAACCATGCACTGTAACATGGTCTTGAGGACCTTGTTAACTGCTTCGACCTGTCCATTAGACTGAGGGTAATATGGTGAGGAAAACTCATGAGAGAATCCTAACCGAGATGAGAGTTCGACGAAAATCTCATTCTCGAAGTGTTTCCCATGATAAAAAACAAGTTGGAGTGGTACTCCAAAGTGAGATATGACGTGGTTAAAGAAAAAATGTGCTGCGGTGTCAGCGATGTTGTTGAAGGTGGGCATAGCTTTTTCCCATTTGGTGAAGTAATCGACTGCGACAACAATGTATTTGTGACCATTGTTGGAGGGGGGATTACAAGTCATGAAGTCGATGCCCCATTTACAAAAAGGGTCAGCAGTGATGACTGGATGGAGAAGAGCAGGTGGTGCTCAGGCTTTGTTGGCGTAAAGTTGACATTTCTCACATCGTTTCACAGCGTGAATGCAATCGTGAAATAAGGTAGGCCAAAAGTAACCTGCTCGGATAATATTCTGAGCAGTGGATATTCCTGAAAGATGGCCCCCACATGCGCCACTATGGTAGTCGTTCAAGACTCTATCAGCCTCGTTAATGGTCAGGCATCGACGAAAAATGGTGTCGACTCCTCGCCGATATAAGATGTCTCCGATGAGGAGGTAGCAGAGAGCCTGGTGGCGAATACGACAACGATCATCTCATGAAAGGTGGTTACTGAACTTTTGAGTTCGGAGGTAGACGAGGAGGTCGTCGTACCAAGGATCATCCGAAGTGATGTAAAAGAGGTGTTTGTTGGGAAAGTCGGTATTGACGGGGGCACTGGTTGTATCAGAGGGGAGATACATGACAAGTTCGGTGAGAACGAGGGCTTTCTTGCTCTTGGGTGTTGAGAATTCAAGATCATACTCCTAAAGGATAACGATCCATCGAGAAAATTTGTCGATGGTTGAGCAAGTATTGCATAGGGTTGGAATCTGCTACAACCTTAGTTGTGCGAAACAGAATGTAATGACGCAGTTTCTGGACTGCGAGGATGACTGCAAGAGCTAGTTTCTCTTCATGTTTATACTTAAAGGGTGGCCCTGAGAGGTTTTTACTAACGTAATAAATGACATGCTCACGATTGTCATCACCTATCTGAATGAGAACTCCTGCTAATGAAACAGCTGATGCTGATATGTAGAGGATATAGTCACGATTGTAGTCAGGTGCACTAATTAAAGGGGTGTTGGAGAGCGCCATTTTAAGATCGTCAAATGACTGTTGGGCATGTTCATCCCAGTGAAATGGGATGTCGTGATGTAGTAATAAAAGGAAGTCATGGGCGTGAATGGTGTAGTCTGGGACAAATCATCGTAGAAAGTTAGCTTTGCCTTGTAGGCTCTGAAGTTGACGTAAATTCCGGGGAGGTGGAATTTCGGTGATAGCTTGGACTTTGAGGGGGTCCACGGTAATACCGCTTTGGGAAACGATGAAGCCGAGGAGGTGCCCCGTGGTGACACGGAAAATGCACTTGAGGGGATTCAAGCAGATGTTGTACTGATGACACCGTTGGAAGATGATCCACAAATCATCAAGATGTTGGGTGTGTTTCTTGGATTGAGCTGTGAGATCGTCCAAGTATGTGAGGATGATATGAGACAGATCGTGAAAAATGTATGTCATAGCCTGTTGGAAAGTTGCGTCAGCATTCTTTAATCCAAAAGGCATGACACGATATGAAAAAGTACCCCAAGGGGTAGTGAATGTGGTTTTGTACTGATTGGCTGGGTGAATTTGAATTTGATTATAACTAGAGAAACTGTCCATGAAGGATAGAGCCTCGTGGCCTGCGCAGTCGTCGATAATTTGATCGATGAAAGGCGTTGGGAAGTTGTCTTTGGGACACACATGATTGAGATCATGAAAGTCTGTGCAGACGCGGATAGTGCCCTATTTTTTGTTAACAGGTATAGGGTTTGAAACCCATGATGTATAGGCGATGGGGTAAATGAACCCGGCAGCACGTAATTTGTCAATTTCGGCTTTGATGGCTGCTGCTTTGGATGGGTGTAGCGGTCATTATTTTTGATGAACCGGTGTAATGTCGGGTCAGGTGTCGATGCAATGTTCGACGATAGAGGGATCGAGGCCAAGCATTTCCGTGTATGACCAAGCAAAAATATCCCAATATTCCTGGAAGAGGGCTTTATAGGCGGTGATTTCTTGAGGAGTGCAAGCAGCTCCAATGGTGATTTCCTTGACGATGCCATTTTTTATGGAAATGTCGATTTTAATGGTCGGGGAAATGTTGGCCATGTTTCCTTCTTCAAAAGCATCAGGGGCAAGAATGGAGTTTTTTAACCAGTCGATAGGCCCTGATGGGATAAGATCCTTGGTTTCGACTGCATAGATGGGGTGTTTGTTAGGAGGCATGGAAGCTTCCTGTGGAAGGATGAGTGCACGGTGGTGTAGCGCATCCCATGGGTAGTCAAGGTTGTTTAGCTATTCAAGTATTTCCTTGTCACAGTGGAAGTGATGGGAATACAAGGGGTCATGAAGAGTGATATCAGTGACTGTTGTCATGTGGCTGCCCCCTAGTGATGAAGAAGCAGGGGGAACAATGCAAGGACATGGTGATGGTTCGCTTGACATAAACCAAATATTGAAGTACTGAGGAGTACCCGTGGTAGTTGAGTGTAAACTTTCCGTAGGGAAATGAGCTGGAGAGTTGGGGGGATTGAGGGGTAAATCCTCTAATAAGTCATTTAAGAACCATGGAGGCGTTGGAAGGGCCTCAGGTTCAGGAGAAATGACATGAAGAACCTCTAGTGATGAGGTAAGGTCAACTATTGACTTTGTGGGTCTGTGAAGCAAAGTCAATTGGCGTTGCCTGTATTCAATGATCATAGGACATTGGTACGTAAAGTGATCTAATGATTCACATAGAGAGAAAGGGCATCTCATATGTTCATTGACTGAAGTGGTGACATAACGGATGTCAATGATGTTTGTTAAGGATGACGTAGCGAGACTAGGGTTGCTCTTGAAGCTTTGGCATACTACGGCTAGTGTCTGCCAAAAGTGTGGTAATGTTGGGCAATGGTGGGTATAATGGCCATATTCTGAATAGATAGCGCAAGCGAATTTGGTTCGCAACCCTTTACTACTGGAAAGGGGGGTGGTAGAAACAGTATTGGTAAGCGTTGAGGGAGTTTGATTGAGTGGAATCAAATTTTGTAACTCTGGTAGAGATAGGTAGTTGTTGGTTTGGTGTCCATCTTTCTCACATAGCGCGCAAGGGGGTTGGATTCACGGAGGAAGTGGAGTTGTGGAATCCTTTTTCTTTCTCCTGCCCCCAGCTGTGGTAGGGGGGGTAGTGAGTGGGGGTGTAAGGGCTATGGTGGGAGTAAGTATGGGAATCTTCATTGGGATTCCTTCTGTTTGGGGGGGAAGGGATGGTCGAGGGACCATCTCTGGTGGATGTAAATAGCAAACCGGAATTTCTAACACCATATTAGGGAGGGTAAGCATTGCGTCTACCTGGAAAGCTTCGATGCCCGATGGAGGGTAAAAGAAGGGGATTTGAGTGATGGCTTGGGGAACTATCTCCCAATCTGGGATATGTCCTTGGGGAGATGTGGAATCGTGGACTGCTGGGGTCGATGAGTTCATAGGAGGTTCGTGGGGGGGAAGTTCTGCGACTAGTGGGACATCAGATACGATAGAAGCCTCCATAGGAGGAAGGGTATCCTTTGTGTAAGTTCCATTGGATGATATGAGGCATACTTTATTGGAAGTATGAAGGAGCGGTGGTGCTCCATGGTAACTTCCTAACAATGATGGATCTTTGAAAATTCCAAGACCCATCTTAATGAGTGGGTAGGCGTCAGAACTCGTATGTATGAGGGGAAGGATGTTATTGATGTTGGCAGATGGGTTAGGCTCGTAATGTGAGACTTGTTCAATGGTAACGATCTTCGCTTTGTGGGGGAAACTCATGGTTCGAAAGATGGAAGAGGCCACTACCTTCATAGCATACATGTAGCTACGACCGAACAAGATATTATAATCGAGTGGGGCGTCGATAACCTCGATGTCGATGAGAATGGTTTTTTCCCCGAGTTCTACGGGGACATTTTCGAAGAGCCCTTCAGGGGATGGTGGTCATCTGTCATAATCTCGTAAGGTAATGGTAGAGGGTATGAGTTTGGGGGAACCTAGTTTCTGTCATACAGATTTGGACATGGTGCATGTAGATGCACCTTCATCGATGATAAATCGATGAACTGTGATGTTCCATATTTTTACTGGGATTTGAAAAGCGATCAAGGTGGGAAGGCGAGGTTCTCCACTGTCAAAATCAAAGGTAATGAGTCGAGTATCTGCAGGGTCGACTGCCCCCAAGGAGGAAAGTAAATATTTCCGCTGAGTGGGACAAGTTTGAAGGACCTCTAAGACTGACATGGCAGCTGGGGATTGTGCTAAGTCATCAACCAAACTGTAATTATGAGCTGCCCTAGCCTGTGGATTGTGGACATTATTACATAATGGGATGTGAGGGATGAGAATATGTTAAGGTCCTAACCCGCACATAGGTAGATCAATGTATTCGGATGTAATAAAGGTCAATATTAATAAGGCCTTTCAATAAAATAGAATAAGGTGGATGTAAGAAGACCTA